>JAYMFT010373078.1:0-21387 GCA_038088735.1 Panulirus argus
CCTCTAAAGCTTAGTCCTCTGTTCTTAACGCTACCTCGCTAACGCGGGAAAAGGCGAATATGTATGAAAAAAAAAATGAATATATATATATATAAATAAACCATGGAAAGGTCTGTGGGGCCTGGATGTGGATAGGAAGCTGTGGTTTTGGTGCAATACACATGACAGCTTGAGTATGGATGTGTGTAGAAGTGACCTTTCTCTCTGTTTCCTGGTGCTTACTCACTAATGTGGGAAACAGCGATCAAGTATAAAAAAAAAATTGCATAACACATTTTTAGGAATTATAACATGATTGCATAGTGAGATATGTATTTATTACATTACTGGGGGTGGGAGTACCTTGAACATTTATTCATCTCACCATGCACATAAACAGTTTGTTACTTTATTAATATACATGCCTTTTTTCAGAAAGAACGCTTTCAAACAGTAAGACAATGTTATGAATAGCAATTTGTTATATAATAAAGATTGCTGTTGTGAGGGTACATTAAATATCTAGATCAGCCACATTCAATTCGTCAAGATTCTTGCCAATATGCCACACAAGTTTCTGGTCTGAACTCTGAGTAGTTGTATTCCATGCTAATTTTCAGTTATTCCTGTGGTTTTTACCCTTATAATGGCATCCAGCAAGCATACAAACACTGCACTTCATCTCTCTAATTCCTTAACGTATATCATACTTGTAAGAGGAAGACTACCTGTGATGTGGGGAAGTAACAGTGGTAGAGTACTGTAGGGAGAGCAGTGGTGGAAAAGTGTGTGAAATAGTGTATGCAAGGGAGGCATGTAACAACAGGGATAAGTGGATCCTCTTTTGCTGCAGCCAACCCCTTGATGGGAGTTCCTGGAGGGAACGGGCATGAGACATAGATAGACAGTATGTTTTATATAGCATTTATTATACTTGATCTCCATTTCCCACGCCAGCGAGGTAACGTCAGGAAACAGATGAAGAAAGACCCATCCACTCATATACACACATGCACATACACATACATATACATATCAACACATATACATACATATATATACACACATGTACATATTCATAGTTGCTCACCTTCATCCATTCCCAGCACCACCCTATCCCACAGGAAACAGCATAGCCACCCCCTGCATCAGAGGTAGTGCCAATTCACTCTATACCGTGGACGACTTTCACCCTACTGCATGTTCAGGCTCTGATCACTCAAAATCTTTTTTCACTCCATCCTTCCACCTCCAATTTGGTCTCACGCTTCTCCTTGTTCCCTCCACCTCTGACACATATATCCTTTTTGTCAACCTTTCCTCACTCATTCTTTTCATATGTCCAAGACATTTCAACAAACCCTCCTCTGCTCTCTCAACCACACTCTTTTTATTACCACACATCTCTCTTACCCTTTCATTACCTACTCGATCAAACCACCTCACACCAAATATTGTCCTCAAACATTTCATTTCCAACACATCCACCCTCCTTCATACAACCCTATCTATAGCCCATGACTCGCAACCATATAATATTGTTGGAACGACTTTTCTTTCAAACATACACGTTTTTGCTCTCAGAGATAATGTTCTCTCTTTCCATACATTCTTCATCGGTCCCAGAACTTTTGTCCCTTACCCCACCCTATGACTCACTTCTGCTTCCATGGTTCCATTTGCTGCCAAGTCCACTTTCAGATATCTAAAACATTTCACTTTCTCCAATTTTTCTCCATTCAAACTTGCATCCCAACTAACTTGTCCCTCAACTCTGCTGAACCTAATAACAACTTTTTTCTTATTCACAATTACTCTCAACTTTCTCCTTTCACACTTTTCCAAACTCACCAACTTTTGCAGTTTCTCACACGAATCAGCCACCAGTGCTGTATCATCAGCGAACAACATTTGACTCACTTCCCAGGCCCTTTCATCCCCATCAGATTGCATAGTCGCCCCTCTCTCCAAAACTCTTGCAGTTATCTCCCTAACTACTCCATCCATAAACAAATTAAACATCCACGGGGACATCACACACCCCTGCCACAGACCGACTTTCACTGGGAACCAGTTACTCACCTCTCTTGCTACTCGTACACATGCCTTACACCCTTAATAAAAACTTGTCACTGCTTCTAGCAGTTTACTTCCCACACTATATATTCTTAAGACCTTCCATAAAGCATCTCTCTCAACCCTGTCATATGCCTTCTCCAGATCCATAAATGCCACATAAAAATCCATCTGTTTTTCAAAATATTTTTCACATACATTCTTAAAAGTAAACACCTGATCCACACATCCTCCACCACTTATAAAACCATACTGCTCCTCTACAATTTTATGCTCTGTACATGCCTTTACATATTACCTTTAAATTTCTCTTGTTAAAATAAAACCAAGCCTTACCCTTTAGATTTTATCCATTCTTGCTTTTTACATATGATTTGTAGGTACTTAAAAAAAAAAGAAGAAAAGAAGAAGAAGAAAAGAAGAAGAAAACGAAGAAGAAAAGAAGAAGATTGAAATTTAATCCTAACCACCATGAATATAAACCTTTACATTATCTTGGTTGTGGCTGGTTATTAAGTATTCCTGATAAGAATTAAAAACTTTTCTTATTTAATACATACTATAATGAATAAATACATGTCTACAGTACTGCATTATATCCATTGTAACATCTATGTACAGTAACCATATTTGTGTATCAAAATACTGTATACTCAATAGTAATACAGAACTTTAAAATCTGTGTACAGTGAATGTCAATTACCTTATGGGTTGGAGATACCTTGTGTAAGAACACAAAATCAGTAAAAATGTGCATTTGATGGTAATGACAAGAGTCAGACTCTTTATGTAGAACCACAATCCTTGAGACATGTAAACATACTTTAATTACTTTTTTAATCTAATGAGGTTCCTTGACACACTTTTACCATATCCAACAATTTTCCTTCCTTGTAAAGTTGTTTTGTTTCTTTTCCTCCACCAATACATCTGCCATCAACAAAAACCCGTGGAACCTAAAAGAAAAACAGCAAATTAAGTAATATAATTAGGTCATACATTAATTGCAATCCCATTTATACAAAATCAATAGCCCAGAGAGGGCCTCTTCCTCACACTCTAAATTTCACACATCTCATAAGGGAGTTGACAGACATGAAAAACCTGCCACCAGTTGGGTGTGAGTAACTTAGCTGAGGAAAAGAAAAAAATTGAAAGGTGAATATTCAAGAAAATAAGGTTCACTGAAGGAAAAAAATTGAAGAATATGAAGAACTTAGAAACATTAAAAAGTAGGTGTATACAAATAAATGATCATATAAGAATGTCAAAAGACAAAAAATGAATGAGAATTCAAAAGAAGATAAGTTACACTGAAAGGAGGTAAACAGATGCAGAGGTAAAGTTTGTATAAGAAATGTTTCAGATAATCCTTGGAGACTGCTTCTCTATATAAATACTGTGGGCTAAATATTGTGCCACAGAGGAATGAGAACATGGGCTTTACATGAGAATGTATGGTAAAGGGCAAATGTGTTGGAAATGAAATGTCTGAGGACAGTATGTGGTGTGAAGAACTGATCAAATAAGAAATGATAAGGTAACTGAGAAGTGTTGTAATAAGACGAAAACTGTCGAGAGAGCTGAACATGGTGTGCTGAAATGGTCTGGACATATGGAGAGAATGATTGAGGAGAGGCTGAAAATTAGGGTGTATGTGCCAGGAGTGGAGGGGACAAGAAGGGGAGAATGCATTGGAGATGAAAGGATGGAATGATAAAGGTTTTGAGCTCTGGGACTTACATTACACATGACATCCAGAGAATGGATGTGAGGGCATGGGGCAATTTCTTCATCTGTTCCTAGTGCTACCTCACTAATGGGGGAAATGGCAAACAAATATGGAAAAAAAAATCAACTCTGTGCTTGTGTGGTGGACATGGCCAACCCCTTCTTACATATTCCCACTACTATAACTTAGTCACTTCTTTCTTCACTTTTTTTCTATTATTATTCTTCAACACTTTCCTCAACAACGGATGCATATAATATGTTTTTTCCTTATACCTTTAGTTATCCAGCTACCTACATTTTTTACCACAATGTAAAACTAAGTTGAAAAGAAGAAACAAACTCTCCCCAGCCTCTCTTACTAGGGATTATCACATATTTTTACAAATGATATAGCTTTAAATATAGACTGTGAGGTAACAAACACAAGCATAAGTGACCATAATAGTGATGAAAATATTTTATATTTATGTAACATTTAAACTCAAATACTACTGTGTTGTACGATCACCAGTAAAACAGACTGAATTTAACAACATAGAGAGGACAGAGAAACATTTCAGAAGTAAGATAAATGGATTGGAGCATAAAGATGTAGATTTTTAAAGTCTTGAATGTCAAAGGGAGAGATTTATGATAATATATACCTGACAACAAATAGAGGGAATAAAGAACAATGTGTTAAACCTGAAAGCACCCAGATAAGGACGATACAGAATCATTAAGTCAAAGAGTAATTCACGGAAACATACCAAAAAATGTTGAAGACAAACGTACATGAATGCCCTCAAGGAAGTAGGAACCATCATTTAAAGTGTTACCAGGTTATGATAGAAATTTAAATGGAAAGACTACATAAATATTCAAAAGATTAGGCTCATGGTTGAAGACAATAAAGAATGAACCTCGAATAGATAACTATGCCAGAGGAATAGCTGGAAAAAATAGCATTATACAACATGCAAACCATGTGAGGGGACAAGGCAAGGCAGGTATGAGAAAAGTTGCTTATAAATATGTCAAGTGTTGAGTGCAATGTGCTATCCCTGCCACATAGCAAAATCTCATCGTAAGTAATTGTAGGTAAGTTAGCATTAAGCATTAGATGAGGTAAACACAACGGTTTTTAATGTATTCAGGACTGCCATATAAGGGTTAAAAGGTATGAGGTTTCAAATACTGAAAGTCTAGTCTGGCATAAAAGTGTGAAGTGGATGAAAGCTGGGTTCCACAGGGAAAGCAGTAGAAGGTATAGTGAAACCTTTGTAAGTAAAAACCATGGTTTATTGGAAAAAGGCATTGTGCAGAGATTTTTTTATTAATTAAAGTTGTGAAAAAGACTTAAATGAAAAAGGTCAAGCAATTGGGGAAAGCATTACAAGGATTAGCAGAACCATGGATACATTAAAGGAAAGAGGTTGTCTCCAGCAGATTTTTGCATCCATGCAGGTAGTAGAAATACTTTTCAAAGAAAAATGTCAAAAAAAAAAGTTTCTCCTACATATTTCAAAAATAGTAAGTGACACACAAAGTTTTGCTCTTTTTCCTTTTCAGTCAAATAAACATTTTTACTTTTCATCATATAACGCATCATCCAAGCACATTTTATTGTCATCTACCTCCCCAATTACTTCCTCAGATTATATAAATTCTTTAATGTCTTTGTACTGTATGTTTTTTTTATATCAATATTCAATTATATTGGAAATTAAAATGGATACACTCACAGTTCTTACTCCTGTCATTTGATCCAGGACATCTTGTACTTCAAGACCATCAGGATGCTTGTCTAGTTCATAAACGTTGTATGGCACATCCAAGTCACTGAATACCTAGAGTTAAAAAGAGACCAGAAAATATACTTCTTGTAGCAAGATATTACTTCAAAATTCCACTGTAACACCAAGAAAACATATACACAATAATTCATGAACAAAGCCTTTGAGCCTTCCTTAAAAATGGTAGTTGTAAAACACCAGTAAATAATCAATACTGAAAATGTTTTAATTACCTTTAGGCTGTGGTAACATAGCCCAGTAAAAAAGGTAGCTAAAAGGGGTCACTGGGCTTAACAACCCTATCTCTACTAGATTTCATTCCTCCTGTGGAAATATACAACTCCAAATAAATGTGATGTATGACCAACAAAAGACTTCCTTTAACAAGTTTTGCTTGCCTAAGAAGGTGGGTTGGACAAGATATGAATGTATATAGCAAAGCAGTGAAACATAAAACATATTAGAAAAGGGAAAGTTGGCCTTCTTAGAAAGTGGGCAAAGTTCTCTTTTATGGGGAAAGGTGTGACTGAAATCATGTATGAGAGGGATGAAACAGCTATACAGGAGATGAGTCATTCATTAAAGAAAAATTATTTGTTTTGTGAAGTTGAGTGTTGGGAGCAATACACTTGAAGTTTGTATCTTAAGTTAATTAATCAAAACAGGATGACCTTATGGGTACTTTCTCAAATTAAGGGTTTCAGAAAAAAAAGTAACTAAAAACTGAAGTACTACACAAATGAGATAGTAAGAGATAATGGTAATGATAAAAGAGCACATAAGCTGAATAGCAAGGAGTGATAGTGTTTGCTAACACTTGCTTAAAAAAAAAAAAAAAAAAAATGATAGTAAATGAACCAAGGGGAGTGGAAGGTATTTAGGGAAGCAGTGCTTACATGTGTGGCATATGTAGGATGGGAGCATATGAGAAAGATTAATGATAGGAAAAGAGAAGTGTGTGGAGAGTATCGGCAAGGAAGGAGTGCAAGTGATTGTTATGAGTACAAGAAAAGGCTGCAAGAGGTCAAGAGAAAGGTACGAGTTGAAAAGGAAGGTATACAAGATATGATAGTG
The DNA here is from genome assembly GCA_038088735.1 of Panulirus argus. Taxonomy (NCBI): domain Eukaryota; kingdom Metazoa; phylum Arthropoda; class Malacostraca; order Decapoda; family Palinuridae; genus Panulirus; species Panulirus argus. The sequence goes on from JAYMFT010373078.1 coordinate 6,639, forward strand.
GGAGAATACTGATGAAATTCAGAAGAATACGATGTTCTGGAAGAAGGTAAATAGAGTAAGAGACAGAAAAACTAAGTGACAGTGAGGATAGCAGATGGGGTTAGTGGTAACAAGCAAAAAGGTACAAAAGAGATGGAATGAATATTCTGCAGGACTGCAGATTGCATTACAGGATAGGCTGGTAGATGTGGTGTGTTTGGGACAAGGTGGCATGCAGATAGAGTTTTGGTGATAGGAGAGGACATAAAGAAAGCCTTGAATATAGTGATGCATGACAAAGGTGCAGAAGTGCATGGGTTTATCGTTCAATTTCTCAAGAAATGGGATGAAAATGTTGTGAATTGGTTATTCAAGCTATTTTACATCTGAATAGCTACTCAATGTAATGAGGGGTTTTTACCAGGAGAGTCAGGGAAGTGTGCAAAAAGGGAGTCAGTGATTCCTGATGAAGGTGGATCTACATTAATGATGTGTGCTGTCACATGGGTGTTTCATCTGTTTATGAAGAGGGTGGTGAAAGAGTTGATTGTAAGGGTCTTCGAGTGAGAGGTAGTATTTTGGGAGTGGAGAGTAAAGTGGTTGAAGTCAGTTGCTGTTTACAGATGACACAGCTATGGTGTCAGACTCTAGACAGGAACTCCAGAAACAGGTAACAGAGTCTGAGAGGGTGTGAAAGAAATAACAGAATAAAGAACAAAATACAGTTAAGAGGTAGAGCTGGGGGTGAGTGTAACTTTGAATGGAGAGGATCTAGAAAGTGGAGTACTATATATACTTAGGAGTGATCATAGCAGCAGACAGAACCATGGGGAGTGGAGTGAGTCACAAAGTGGGAGAGGGTGCTTGGAAGGATGGTAGGGTAAAGAGTGATATGTTTAAAAATCAAGTGATCCTAACAGTGTTATATGTTGGTATGAGTCTTGGGCCTTGAACACAAAAGAAAGGAAGAGTGAATGTGTTGGAAATGAAAAGCCTTGGACAATATATGGTTTGAGGTGGGCTAATTCTGTATGTGAAGGACAACATCATTTTCGAAAGAAGCTTATTCATTCTTTCTTTGTTTTTCAGCATATATAAAGTGCTAATGCCTTAAAATCATTTAAATTCTTATGTTCCCAATTTTTAACATTATTACACAGAACAGGTCACCTTATAAACTGTGAACACACTCAGTGTGAATAAATGGATAGCAATATGAACAGTATATATGAACCAATCAGCTACCTTAGCTATGGAAGAGGGGTGTGGCTTCTCCACCAACTTAGCGAATGGCAACTATAGTAGGTGGCAGGCAATCACCAATCAGGAAGTAACAATCACCAGGATATCTCCATATGAGTTCACATTACTATTAATGTTGCAGTATTAAAGGTAAAGATCTTCCTCACCTAAGTGACAAAAGCAGCTGCACATCCAGCTTACATACTGGATCTACAAAAAATATGGATTTTGAAAGCTAAAAAAAATTTCACTTTCTATGGTGGTATCCTACAAGCATAAGATATATATACACAGAAATATATGGGTCAGAACCTTTCAGCTCTCATGATTTCCCTAAGTAGGTGCCAGCCATCATTTACCCTTTGAAAACTACCCTTATGTGATAGCAGCTGCTCTTTCATTTCAGCCTCACCCTCACCCAGACAGCAACTCCCAACATGCTGACGTCAATGACCCAATCACTTCCAGCCTATTTAAACTCACAATTAGCATGTTGTGGGCATCAACCCATAGGTAATCTGAGAGGATGGGGAGAGAGAGAGAGAGAGAGAGAGAGAGAGAGAGAGAGAGAGAGAGGGGGGGGGGGGGGCACTAACATGGAGAGAAAAGGTTTTACAACTTTCTAACCCTTCATTTCTTTCCTTTGCAGTCTGTCCCATGAGCATGATAGCATACCCACATGAAGGAGGAGGGTTTAGAGAAAAAATTCAAGTAATACTAAATCCAAATGCAAAAATAAACATCTTCATTGCCAAGTCAAAGGAACACCAGAATCCAACGACCCAAAAAGGGAAATTCTAAGAACTGCACAAGGTACCAGCTGAAGAAGGTGGAAGAAGAATGCCAAAGTTCCCTTTTCTTGATTTCCTCTTATGAAAGGTTTCTGAGGAAGGCCATCATTTGCTCTACTGTAAAGCCCAGATTCAGCAATAACATGAGTTTCTTAATCCACGTAGAGATATTTCTCATTGAGCAAGGTTTGACGTTTCCAGGATACAAATATAAATGTTCCCTCAGTAATCATTGAAGTCCAAAAGGTATGAAGTTGGCATCATGCATGATGCTCCCTGGAGTCTTTCAAGAGCAGATGACGAGGGCTATTTTTAAAATTTTTCATCAGAAAAAACCTCGAGTGTATAACACATAATGGACAGTCATAGAAGACAAGATGATTCTTTGTATGAACATAGCATATAATTTACTAGCTTTCCTCCTACAGCCCAAGGCTCTACGGAGAAGTTTTCATAAGAAGATTTTAATGAACTAAACTGCCAGAAAAGCTATCAGACAGTAAAAGGTCTGAGACTTTTGAAGATTCCCACTTGGTCTCCTCAAACAGAGACACCTGGAAAGTTTATCCCAAGTAGGGGATGTGAGATTATTACCAAACCCCAGAGATAGTCATTCTTGAAGGGTATTCTTATAAAATGTAACAGTATTACTAGTCTTGTTCTGTTGGAATAAAGGCTAAAGAAGAATTCTAAACATAAGGCTTCTGTCACTACCAAAGAATTAGGTTATACAAGGAAAGGCTGAAAGGTTTTCCAGGCCAATTAGACTGTTTTTGAGCAGAAGGGCAAATGTTATGTAAAAGGTCCTCTGATGGGCTTTCTGCAAACCTCTGCCTGTAGAGGTATTTGAGAAAATCCATACCTGTAATTTTCAGAATCCAGGACTTAAGGTTTAAGTCCTGCTGCAAAAAATGAGGTGTCTTGGGGGGGGGGGGGATCCGTTACAATTATCTCATAGATGAAGGAGTGTCTAGCACCAACGGTGTCATAAGGTTTGTGTGTGTGTGTGTGTGTGTGTGTGAGGGGAGCCTGACAGCAGCATGTCTTGACTGTCGATCCCAAAGAAATGACAGCTCTAATATGCTGGAAACCTGATGGTGGTTGAGATGGGCTGATGTTAGGCCTAGAATGAGCAAGCAGCTGCTTTCAAATTTCGGTAGTTCACAAAGATTGAGTGAAGGTAGTTGCCTCATCAGTGGAAATGAGCATGAAAGACCCTGAACTAAATGTCCCCTGGGAATGCATCTAGCATGCTTGTGGAACAAACCTCCGAGGAGAGGAAAACTGATGGCATTTTCAGGACACTTCATCCCCTTATTATAATTATAATATTTTATGATATACCTCAGAATCTACTCTGCATCATGTTCTTTCCTTGCAAAAATGAGAGTAACACACTGTAAAATATGACTGTTGAAACATTTAAAGAGATATTGCATATCCGTTCTGGGTATTAAACTACAACCGACATTTATACTTATTGATCAAAACTACTTCAGTAATTGGACACACAACTTATACAATTCATATTAAAGTATCTGAAACTGACCATTCTAGACACTAACAATCACTTAATTCATCAAAATAACTTTATGGAAAATATTTATATCTATTCAAAATACAAATAACTGGCAATTTATTCATTCTTACCTTTTTAGCCATCTTACAATAGGGGCAAAAAGTCTTGGAAAAAATCATAACGCAATTATTATTGACTCTTTCCTTTACCATATTAGCAACAGGGCCCTTCATATCTACAGCACTAATCTGACAACTTGGTGAACCTCCCATTCAAGAAAAACTGGAAAAAGAAAGAAAGAAAAAAATGAATTCTGCTATCTGCACTATCACATGTCAAGTCTGAAGAAGCATACTTGGTAGTCCCAAACCCTTAAATATAGAGCCTATAAAAATTTTTAGTATAGCCTAAACTCTCAATAATAACATCCAATGAGCTATGAAATCACAGCCCCATAAATTAATGAAAGTCATCAATAAATTACTCCTGGATACATTTTATATCTGGGAAAGTGGAAATTATGTTTTCTCCTAATGAGTGCATCCATAAATCTCTTCATCCAAATAAAACTATACTGTACAGTATACAGGTCATGGTGATAAAAAAGGAAATATGAACTGAACTTCAATTTCAGTCCTGGTTTCATAGATCAGAGAGATTTAGTAAATTGTAGGCAACCACCAACCAGAAAGATACGTCCATCTCCCGTGCTGGGTCCCATTGAGTTTAGAATGGAAATAGCACGTGGCCACTAAAGCAGTTGTCTAACAGACAGAAAAAAGTTAGAGGATACTAAAAACTATATAAGTTTGGTAAAATGGTATGTTTACATTATTCTAACTATGGTGTGCCCAGGGATCATCCTTTCAACTATACTTTTATTAATTTTTTTAGCTGAGACAGTATGGCAACTGAGGCCCTAATCAAGTCCATCCCATTACTGATATACATATCAATGTTTGTCTATTCTATTAATACCTTTGATGCCTGTTCCCTTTGGGAACTCCTTCAAGGGGGTGGCCTTAGCAAAAGAGCCTCCATAACTACTGAACTCCAGTGCAGCTTCTTAGCCTTTATTTCCTCACCCAAAACAGGCCACTAGCAGAGGGCAACTCTGATGCAGTGTTTACAGAGGCTACAACCTAAGGTTTCTACCAACTACCTCTACCTAAAGCGTCTACCTAATATTCCTGCTTGGTGTTACAACCTACTACTTCTACCTAATGCTCCCATCTACCACTTCTACCTAATGTTTATACCTATAGCTTCTGCTTAATGTTCCTACCTACTATTTCTACCTGTTGCTTCTACCATTTTGCCAAAAGGCAGGGCTAGTAGAAAGCATTCACTGCACAAAAAATCTTGAGTTGGATAGAATGAGTTGTGTAAGTTGTGTTGTCAAGTGTCATTTATGACAAGAAGAGATTGTATGTTTGCAGACAGAATATCAGCAGTCCACATGTAGGTAAGGCAGAAAGAAAACACAGCTACCTGGGTCAAAGGTGTGCAACTTGACAATCACTGAAGTGCTGGCTCACTTCACAACCATCACTAACCTTCCCAATACCCAAGCGGGTAGTACTGGTAATATACTTCCCTGGTTGGTGGCTTCCTACCAACTACTACCTACATACTAATGCTATACATATATATACTCTAGCCTGAGTCAGGTACCCATTTCATTGACAAACCCCTAGGGGTTGGATGAACAGCTGGGTTGACTGTGGATTGACTACCATAACCAGGATTTGAACCTATGCGCTTTACCCAGGGTGACCAGTGAGTTAGTCCACTAGAGCTAAGTGCAGATATGTTGACGCTATAAAACAAACATACTCTTGACTTTGATAAATTCTTATTTCTCTTATTCAAGTGAAAAGAGCTAACATATATTTTACTTATTTATGAAAAAAGTCTATATTCCCATCCATCCATTATCTCCATGGAAAAGTCAAAATTACACCACTTGGGGGTGCTTTACCCCAGGCTGAGAAACCCTGGCCCAAAGGATGTTATCTTTAATATTTTGGACTGAAGTACTGATAATGATAATAGACATGAAATTTCTAATGATTAAATGTCAAAATAATGAATATTGTTTTCTTATTTTGCAGTGATATACTCATAATTTCCATATTAAAATCAGTCTGTCAACCTATCTATTATCTATAACTCTACTGTTAACATCTGGTCAATCAAATATGTAAAGCCTCCCTGTCCAAGGCTACATGGAGCCCTGTTGGAATTCTACAGAACTGAGATTCTGAAATATGCATGGGTATATGTACATGTGCCTGTAAATATAAAGACTGTATGAGGTAAGGATAAAATGAAACTTTTCTGGAGGAATTTGAATGACTGTATAAACAGTTTTGAGAAAGAAAGTGTTTGTACTGGATGATATGAATGTGAAAATGGGATATGATGAAATTGGTAAGATAGTTGGTAAATGGGGAGTGCCTGGAGTAAATGAGAAAGGAAGCTATCTTGTGGTTGTTTGTGCTGAGAGGGGTTTGTTCCTTGCAAACACCTTTTCTCAGCACAAGATGATCCACAGATATACATGGATGAGGAATGTTGGAAGAAAAGAGTAAAAGGCTTTGACTGACTATGTGGCAGTGGATGAACGATTGAAAAAGGCTGTGCTGGATGCTAGTCATGAGAGGATTCTTTGAAGACTCTGACCATTCGCAGTTCTTGTGGGGATGAAGATCAGGGAAAAGTGGAATTATGGCATAAGGAAGAATTGAGAGGTAAAAGTGTTGGCAAGCAAGAAGATGAATCAGGAAAAATACAGGGAGGAGTATGAAAGGAAGGTAACTGAAAGCTTAGATGCAGTCATGTGTGAATGAGGTGTTTAAAAATGTTGAGAGAGATACTAGTAAAGGTTGTAGAATCAGTAGTTGAATACAAGGCAATGAGATACAAGAATGAAAAGGGCAATGAATGGTGGACATAGGAGATAAGAAATGCTGTGGAAATGAAGAAAATGGCATATGGTAGATTGCTCAATAGGAATGTACCAGTGGGAGTTCAGCAAAGGAAGGAAGAATACAAACTATGTAAGTGGAATGTTAAGAAGCTGAGCGTGGAAAGCAAAGAAAGAGTAGATGAAGATTTTGGAAGAATGTTAAGTGAGAAGTTTTGGGATAATACTATACTGTACTGGAGGGGGTGAAAAAGGAAAGAGGTGGATGTCAGAGTGGAAATGTTGATTTGAGAAGTAAGGAAGGGGAATTGCTAAGTCAAAAAGGAGGAAGTGAAATATGGAAAGAGTATTTTGAAGAACTGATGAATATGGGAAAAGGGGAGGCAGCAGTTGTTACATGCATGGGTATGGAGGAGGGAAGGAGGAAGATACAAGTGCAGAGGCCTATAACAAAGAGTGAGGTAAGAAAGGCAATAATGAGGGTGAAGGTAGGAAAGGCACCTAGAGTGGATGGGATTATGGCTGAAATGCTTAAGTATAGAGAAGAAAGTGTGATACAGAGGATGTATCTTTCAGGTAATTTAGCATAGAAACAGAAGGTTGTGTGTGAGGATTGGGTGAAAGCTATTACTGTTCCTTTCTTCAAAGGAAAAGGTGCTGATGATGATGTAGTAAATATAGGGGAATAAATCTGTTAAGTATATACCAAGAAAAGGGTATGCAAGAATATTAATTGACAGAGTGATGGAAGTGACTGAATGCAGAATAAGTGAAGATCAAGGGGATTTTAGGAAAGGTAGGGGATGTGTGGATCAGATTTTTGTAGTAAAGGTAATTGTGGAAAAGTATTCAGCAAAAGGTAACAAGAGGTATGCAGCTTTTATGGATCTGGAGAAAGCATATGACATTCATGCGGAATGCTTTGTAGGATGTGTTAAGGATATTTGGTAGAGGGGGACAACTGCTGCATGGAGTAAAAGCCTTTTATCAAAGAGCAAATGGGTGTGTAAGAGTGGATGGAGAGCTGAATGAAAGTTTTGGGATACATGTAGGTGTAAGGCAGGGCTGTGTGTTGTCACCATGGCTTTTTAATAAATATACGGATGGAGTGATAAAAGAGATGAAAGCAAAACTAGGGAAAAGGGGTGCAAAGATGGAGTGTGGTGGTGAGATATGGTGGCTAGTGTCAAGCCTGTTTGCAGATGATACTGTGTCAAGTGCAGAGAGTCAAAAGCAGTTGCAGAAAGTTGTAAGGGTGTTTTATGATGTGTGTAAGCAGAGGAAATTGAAGGTAAATGTAAGTAAAAGTAAAGTAATAGTGTTTGAAAGGAAATGGAGTGACAGTATAGATTTTGTAAAACCATATAGAGAAAGAGGAAAGTGTACTAAATTGTGCTATGGATACAGGGGGAAAAAGTTTGGAAGAAGTGAGGGAATTTAAGTATCTGGGAGCTGTCTTGGGTAAGTGTGGTGATATGGAAGGAGAGATAAGGGAGAGGGCAGTACAGGATAAAAGAGTCATTAGATCCCTTAATAGAATAATGAAGGGTAGAGGTGTAAGTATGGAAGTGAAGAGAGGATTAAAGGGACAGCATAGTCCTCCCAACCCTGACCTATGCAGCTGAAACATGGATGTGGAATGAGGCACAGAGGTCAAGAATCCAGACTATGAAAATGAGCTGTTTGAAAAGAGCATGTGGTGTGACTAGATGGAAAGAAGAAAAACATGAAAGGGTGTATAAGAGAAGTGGTTTGGCAAAAAATGCAAAGGGAGTGAATTGTGGAGTGGTAGAATGGGTGAAACATAATACTTTAAGGTGGTTTGGGCACATGGAAAGAATGCAAGAGTGGTAGTTTACAAGGAGAGTGTATGATAGTGCAATAAAAGTGGTTAGTGTGAGTGGAAGACCACCTGTGACATGGGCAAATAGGGTGGAGGAATCCTGGAGGGAGAGAAACAGAGGAAGAATGCATGGAATAATGTATGCAAGGGTGGCATGTAAGGACTGGGATAAGTGGAGACTCTTTTGCCATGACCACCCCTTGATGGGAGTTCCTGGAGGGAATGGGCATCAGAGATATAGATTACTAGATAGATTAATATTGCATAAAGGAAACAGTTTGTTTAGGATGCTCAGAAAAGTTTTATATTTTACTCATATAAGTTGACTGATACCTTATAAGATATACAGAAAATATTGTTTCATGGAAATTCCCTAATGTACTAAGATAATTCACTTTCACACATTGGGTATCATAAAGAGAATTCCTGGTATGGAGTTTTACCTTGTAAATAGAATTTGCCTTGTTCATTTTATGATTGTTAGCAGTTTTGCCATACAGCTTTTGAGGGTTGAAGCTATAAGTAATATGTTGTATTAACAGTTTAGCTATAAATAAGAAACTTATTTGCCTTAGTTCAGCCTTTGTAGGCTCCATCTCCCATTTCAGTTGTCCTTTGCTACACTCCTTTTTCAATTATCAAATTTTTTGTTTATTGTGTATTGCATGTAGGTTACTCATTAACTGTTTCAGAATGATTACTCAGAGATTTCCTGTAGGAAAGGCAAAACCTCTCAAAGAGCATTTGCTGTTTCAGACACAAGGCTAAATTGATACAATCCCAAGGACAGCAAGAATTAGAGGTGCAGGTGTTTACCCGTAGGCTTGAATGTGTAATACAGAAAAAAGATGCATGGGTTATGAGGGATGTGATGCATTCTTCACATGCAACAATACTGTAAACAGTAAATTCCTGTAAACTCAGATTCTCATTCAGAGCTCAGTACCATCATAGCATTGACTCTCACATGATAAAGGCCTTGCAGATGTAGCACCTTCTTGTGTGAAGATATCATTTTTAATCTTTATTGGAATCTCATTGATCCTGTAATGCAAAATACAACTGTAGAATGAAAATGAAAATTTAGGACATTTTTCTGTGATTTTTAGCAGTATTCTATTTCCTGTTTGAAATTTAGAATATTGTAAAATGGATGATCCACAGATAATATGTTCATTATGCAAAATAAATTTGTAAGCAAAAAAGTACTAAAGATTCACATGCACATGCACAGGAGAGAAGCCATTTAAGGGTACTGAGTGCATCAAGGCAAGATATTCTGCAAGAAAGCATCATCTAGAAGCACACATGTCACTTCATACAAGGGAAAAGTCATTTCAGTGTACTAAGTGCATCAGGCCAAAATACTTTGCTAGAAAACATTATCCAGTAGCACATATGAGAACATATGCTGATGACAAGTCTTATCAGTGCTTAGAGTACCATAAATGTTTTTCCCAAAAAGGCTCTTTTAAGATACATAAAAAGCTTCACACTGGAGAGACACCATTTTGATGTTCAGAATGTCCTAAAAACTTTAGCAGGAAGGACAAGTTGCAATTCCATAAGAAAGTTCACATGAAAGAGAAATCTTTTTGATGTTGTGAATGTAATGAAAGCTTTAGGTGGAAATTTGAATTGAAGTTTCACTTTAACGAATACAAAGGAGAGAAACCCTTTTGAGTGTTCATAATGCCAAAAGTGCTTTTCTCAAAAGAGATATTTAGCTGGTCTTATAAAGACTCTTCAAGGTGAGAAACCATTTCACTGTTCATAGTGCCAAAAGACCTTCTTAATAAAGGGGACACTTTTCGATCATATGAGTGTTCATATTGGAGTGAAACCGTTTCTGTTTTCAAAATGCAATAAAAGTTTTACTAGGAAGACCAATCTTTACGCTCATGTGAAGACTCATATAGGTGAAAAACAGTTTCAGTGTCCAGAGAATGGTAGATTATTTGCCAAAAATACAAATCTTAACAGACACCTCCATTGTATACATGCAATACAGATCATGGATTGTGAATTAAGGGTTATAGAGAAAGCCAGCCTGAATACTTTTGCAACAAGTAACATAGAAGAGGAGCCATTCACTTGTGTCCATTGGGATACTAACTTTAATGACTGATCTGAAATATTCGACAATGTATTCAGTAATGGTGCAAAATCCATTAGCCATAAAACAGATATTTCTATATTACAATGAGAACCTTACGTAAAAGTTGAAGAAAAAGATAAGGATTATAGCAGTTGTGCATTTGATGTTATATATAAATATATGTTTTGTGTTAAATCTTAATGATGAAGTATCTTTTACCTAAAAATGTGGTTTTATGGTGATCAGAAGTATTGCAAAGTTCTTTGGCATTAAGAAAATCTGTGCAACAAAGAGGTCTTATTGGTATGTTTCATAGGTAACCTAGTATGAAGCAGAGATATGTAAAGAAATATAACTGTAGGTAACATGAAAGAAAAATACTTGGAAGGGAGATTTATGCATAAAATTGTCTCTTTTGTGTATCTTTTATGTAAATATGATATTTGCATGTGATAGAGTCAGTTAACTCTCTCTCTCTCTCTCTCTCTCTCTCTCTCTCTCTCTCCATAGACATAGCAATAAGAATAGGAACCAAGACAGGAAACAGTGAAAAACAAAAGACCTGAGCATGCACTTGAGGTGTGGTGTACAGAATTCCGTGTAGAGAATTCAACAGGACATATATGAAAGAGACAAGCAGTGGCATGGAAACAAGGGAAAGAGAACACAGGAGTGATGTAAATAACCATGAAATGACCAGCACAGTAGTGGGGAATGTAGGACATCTCCCAGATGGGAGGAAACAAATTATCCACCTCTCACTTTCCTCATCCAGTCTGTCATATCCCTCACCCAGCCTCTCACTTCCCTCTCCCTGCTTCTCACTCCCTCACCCAGCCTCTCATTTCCCTATCCCTGCTTTTAACTTCCCTGCACCCTGCCTCTCACTTACCCTCTTCCTACTTCTCTCTCCCTCACCTAGCCTCTCACTTCCCTCTCCCTGCTTCTCATTCCTTCACCCATCCTCTCATTTCACTCATCCTGCTTCTGACTTTCCTCACTTTGTCTCTCACCTCACTCTTCATTCTCACTCTCTCACTCAGATTTTTGCTTCCCTCTCCCTGCTCCTCACTCCCTCACCCAGCCTTTCATTTTCCTCTCCCTGCTTCTTACTTTCCTCACTCTGCCTCTCACTTCCCTCTCCCTACTTCTCAGTCCCCAACCCAGCCTCTCACTTCTCTCTCCCTACTTCTCACTTCCAATCCCAGCCTCTCACTTCCCTCTCCCCACTTATCACTCCCCAACCCAGCCTCTCACTTCCCTCTCTCTGCTTCTCACTCCCTTATCCAGCCTCTCACTTCCCTCTCCCTGCTTCTCACTCCCTAACCCAGCCTCTTACTTCCCTCTCCCTGCTTTTCACCCCGTATCTGTTTCTTCCTCAAGAAGTCGGGTTTCCATTTTTACCGTAATGAATCTTCCGTGTGGGATATTTGGCCACATTTGGAACTTTTTCAGTCGTGTCGGTTTAGATATTGGAGCTTGGTGGGGATGGCAGCCCGTGTGAACGTGTCTCCACCTCGCCAAAGCCTGATTCAGGTTTGTGACTAAAGCTTGATGTAGGAGTATAACACAACTTGACTTAGGCTGCTGACACGGCAACACTTGATGCGAGTTTCTGACACAATCGTGATCCTGGAATATGACACAGCTTGATGTGGGCTGCTGACACAGCATAACTTGGTGTGAGCTTATGACACCAATGTTTTGTGTGGAATTATGACAAGAAAGGAGGAATATATATGGCTGTACAACAGCCAAGTTTGCCGGGGGTCAGGATACAACGAAGTTTATTGTGATTTTCACCAACTGTGAAATGATGGCATAAAATCCGATGCTGTTGTCATGTTTTGCCAGGCTGTTGGAACAGATGTTGTTGCCTCCTCTGAAGTTATTTCGTAGGTTCAAATCAATGGTGATGTCTCCTGGGGTGAAAACTGAAAACGTAAGAAGAGTTGGTTAGGTTATATAATAATGGCTGGCGTTTGTTGCCTTATAAGCAAACATCGTGAGGGTTTATACACTGTATGATAATTTCACTTTTGTTGTAAATTCAAATAACTTTCGGTGTCTATGATAACACATTATATACTTGGTAAAGATTGCTAGTAAATTAACACCCGTATATCTTGATAGAGTGTAAACTTCAGTTAGTTCGTAGAGAAATGATCCCAGATGACGTTACTACTAGGTCACAGTAGTAGTTACCAAGTAAAATATCAGGTGAAAGAAATGAAGGTAAACATGAGAGAGAGAGAGAGAGTGAAACTTAACTGTATGGAGTGCCAGTCTGTTGACCATTCGATTGTGACTGTTTACCACGGACCATACTGTAGTGCGCAGAAATGTATATCGTTATCTTTTTTCCTAGAGTTGTCTGTCATGTTGTGCAGTCTTAAAGCTTGTCCTCACTACCAAGATGTCTTAAAACGCTCTCTCTCTCTCTCTCTCTCTCTCTCTCTCTCTCTCTCTCTCTCTCTCTCCTTATCGTGCGGAATTAGCATACGCTCCTTGGGTGGCCAAAATACTGCGGTGCAGTAATTAAAGTATTAGCAAAAGTCTTGCTTACTGTGGTGCGGGGATCCAGGGAAGATCTGGCTATTATTTGTGAAGAAGGAGCGGGGAGGGAGCGGTGTGACCTGTGAGGGGAATGGAAAGGGATGTGAGGAAACTGCCAAGAGTGGGCGCAGGGAACAGCTCCTCCCTGAAATGAAACGGCTTCCCTTAGGGGAGAGAATAAGGCATTGGGTTAAGGGAATTTTTAAGGGTCTGGAGAGGGGGAAATCATAACGGCTGTGGGACAGGAGGGAAGTGACCTAGAAGGGTTAAAGGTTGGTAGGTTGGGGGAAGTAGATCACCTGAGAGAAAGAATTATTTATGAAATAAGAAAGGGCGCCAACATTAAGAGTTATTTGGATATGGAAGTTTGTCACTGATATCTACCACGCCCCCATTTTACCCCCTCGGACGTGTCACGGTGGCCTCCACTCTGGGCTCGCCCAGAGTAAGGGGTCAAGGTGGGTCATGGGAGGCGGAGGGTGAGCAAAGGGGTGTGTAAGTTTGCGGGTTGCGCGGTATATGTAGATTTAAAGCTAAGTGGTAAGGTCTAAAAGTTTCTTAGGTAATCTTTGAACTATATGCTCAAGTCTGGAACGCTATAAAGCTTGTAAGTTGCGTTTGATGAAGGCTTGAATATCCTCGACAGAGTACTGATGATGTGGTAACATCTACAACTTTATGAGGATATATGTAAAGTTTGTTGACAGGTTCGTGGTAAAGTCTGCAAGTTGTGTTGACAGAGACTGATAGTTACGGAATATTAATTGTAATTTGTTTGGTAAAATTGGGAAGTTGTGGAAGAAAGTCTGAAGCTGTAGATAATAGTTGTACGACTCATCTTGGAGGGAGAACACTGACCCTTCCTCCAACTTGCTGAGAAGATCGTTTTCGTGTCTGGATCTCACTCTTAACTTATTTGTGAAGCAACCCCACGCAAAGTGATTTCTGTGTGCTGGTTTGCGTGATTACTATTTGTGTCATACGGGGAGACAATTTAACACGCGTGTTGTCCCGTCTCTTAACCTTATATATTTGTACTATGTCCATGTCACCCCAACTCTCATTTCCTCGTGGCCCCCAGCCGCTTCCTCTTATACATTTTCCATTCACTTGCACTCCTTTCCTTTGACTCACAACTTAACTTCCTTGTCCCAACTCTCACTACCCTTTCCTACATACCTACGCCCCACCTCCTGCACGCCACATACTTCTCTCGCTCATGTGACCACTGATTTCCCAAATACCTCCCATTCCCCTCCGTCTTCGTGAGTTATGTTTGCTATCATCTTTTGCTATTCTTCACCCACTATCCTGGTATCTTTTCTTATCCAAGCTCTCTAGCTTACACCACTCTCTTTCCAGCCAAATATTTTCCTCTTTTCCTAAATCCTCTTCAAATTGGCATCCTCGCCTCTACCAGGAAGTGATCAGACATCCCACCATCTTCTCCTTTCAGCACATTTACATCCGTAAGTATCTCTTTACCCCGCATATCAACCATAAAGAAGGAACCACCAGGAACCACACAGACGGGACAACTAGGAACCATACAGACATGGCCGCCAGGAACCATACAGACGGAGCCACCAAGAACCAGTGAGAGGGACCGCCAGGAACCATGTAGGGGAAAAACCTGACAAACATATATCTATATGCGTGGACACGCCAGGCCGGAGCCACACTCACCTACACCAGCGTAACACATGCTTGGTCACGTACACCTCTGTTTCCCTCTCGACCCCTGACCATTACCTGTCTTTAGCACTACGACCAGAGGGAAATAAGAATAATA
>JAYMFT010373088.1:0-21381 GCA_038088735.1 Panulirus argus
AAAAAATATATATATATATATATATATATATATATATATATATATATATATATATACTTCATTACATATGTACTAGGTATCGGGCGTTAGTCTTTTGAATACGAAAAGTTAACGTTTCTGATACGTAGGTTTAGCCCCCATCAGCACGATGACTTACACTGCCTGAGGTGATCATCGAAACGCCATAGAGCTCATTTTCTTCATTACCTTGACTTACAAAGCCCTGGAAGGCTCCTCAGCGGAGAAAAGCCGCAGATAGCCCAAGAATTATCACACAGTGCCTTGTAACCGCCACGTAACAACATGACTGTTGGCCACGGAGGCGATAGGTACAGTTTTGAATCCCGCTGCACATGTGAGAAAATATCAAAGGAGAATTCGGGGTTATTTATGATTGCTATTCAATGCGCTTAATGACAACTCCGGAGCGGAGTCGTGTCTTAAATTTACTTAAGTAAGACTTACGTCCCTTTACGACCGATTTCATGCCTGATCTATTTCTGGGAGAGAGGCGCAACGGCGGGAGAGGAATGCCGTTCCAGACATCCCAGAAAGTCACGGTTCCAGGCCCAGTTGGGCTGGAGATAAACCTTTGAATATCTGTCTTGATTTTTCTTTTTTTGTCTGGAAGAAACGAGTTGTAGGATTTAGGTAATTTAGGAGGTGTTTCTTAGCGGCTTCCTAAAGAGTTCAAGAGAGAAGGTTAGGAAAGCAGAGAAAAAGTAGGAGGTTTAGAGAGTCTCTGGCTTAACCGAGACGCTGATTTTTTTTGTTTTTTCTCTCCAGTTCCTTGCTTAGGTCAAGGTTAGCCTGGTGATCAGAACGCAGCCATCCCCTCTGCTGGAAGCAGTGTGTTATCATGCGTCGGGCAACTCAACCCGGCGATCTTCATTACTCTTGTCCACTTTGTTTACATTTTATCCCACCTGAGCAGCGCCTATAACTCCACCCTTCTTGAGAATCCTTTTAGTCTTTCTTTACCATTTTTTCTTTTCATATTTTCTTCATATTCTCAATTCGAAAGAACACTTAGTCTGTTCTTATTTACCCGTCGTGATTTAGAGCGGAATAAACAAGTTATTTGAGCACGCTGTAAATGCCTAACAACACATGCAGGCGTAAAGATACCTTTTGGGGGGGAAACTGGTTCTCTATCCTTCCCACAGGTCACCGGCCCTCTGGACGAGTCAGAGGTTCATAGTGCATGGGACGGACGTCCTTTTACTCGAAGCACATTCTCAATCACCTTCTCCTTTACATGCCAGTACTCCTGTCCACCGTAAACAACCTCTCTGCTTTCACGTCTCTCTTTGCTCTTCCTTCCCTCTCCTCTGATGGCAAACACCCTCTCCAAATCCCACTTTCCACTCCCCTTCCCATACCCTCTGATAATTCTTTTTTTACCGTTTAGATATCAATAGGATGACTATGAATACCGGTGTGCAGTGAAAGGGAAGGAGATGTAATAGTGATCTGGTCAAAGTTTTTTTTTTCTTTTCTCTCCAGTAGTCGAGTTACAAAACACTGGAATACACTACCATCAGATATTGTCAAAGTGAAGACTATCAACCCATTTTATTGCGGCCATATGAATACTTTAACCATGTAAATCATCAGTGAATAAGAAAAGAAGATCCGTGATAAGCTTGCCCTAAAACGATGGTATAGTATATGCTTATTTCATTTATTTTATACACTATTTACAAAGTAGTGGTTAAAGTCTTTGTGTATCCACTAGCCGTTAAGAGAACAGAGGGTGCCCCTCATATATATCAATTCTAAGGAATTCCCATGTTAGTATAATGTCTTTGTAATACGTAGTGTTCCTTCATGGTTATTCTCCAGTTAACTGATGTGTCGGAGACTTGTAGGTGGGAAGAAGCCTTCTGCTGTACTATCCTGTCTCTGTCTATATAGATGAGGACCAAGGGATACTATTACTGTCCTCCAGCAGACAACATTGTCAAAAACTGTCAGGTCTTCTGCTGGCTGGCTTTTCCATACACTTCTATGAACTATTTTTTCTCCTTCCTCTACCTCTACACAACTCTATTCCGCCTATTACTTACCCATGGATACTTTGAATTTTTCCCCCCGACCACACAATTTACTTTGCTGCTAATATTAATCCTTCTCCCATCAATACTAAACACTTCATTTTCACACTCCTGTTTCATTTCCACCTGCTCACTTTCTTCCTTTCCATAATCATTATCAACACCTTTTCCTTTATCTTCACTTGCATCTTCATCACCGTTTTTAAATCTCACTTCTTCACTAATAGGCTTTCCTTTCTTCTTCTTCTCCATTTGACTTTACACTTTTCACAGTCCTACCGATTTCCATATCCCCTTTTTCTACAATTTCTCGCTTACAACTGCCGTCTTCTCGTGAACCATCATCCTCAACACATTTAGTTTCTTCGAGCAAACCACATTCGGGAAAGCGCAAAAAGTGACCCGTAGATACCAGGAACTACAGAAAGACCGATCTTATGTTTTTTTTTTATTAAACGACAAGCGTGAGGGCCTTTTGATTAAAATATTACATTAATGTCCCTCTCATGGGAAAGCAAACAAGCTAAATCTCTTTCCAAGAACGAAGATATCACCCAACGAAGCAACTGACAGCTCACAAATTGTACCCCGGTCGAAGCCCGTGTGTGAACTATAGTCAACAACGTTGAACCATATAAGCTATATGATAACGTTTGATAAAAAGTATGTAAGTACTAAAAGAAGGAAAGGTGTAATCTATATTACTTTTCCTTCTTTCGTAAGCACAGAAATTCATCCTCTACTCGATAAAACTGCTTAAAAAGAAAACGAAAAGTAGAGTGAGCTTGCGTTATTTCACCCGTGGGTAAAAAAACTTTTACAGAATTCGCATAAACACCAAACGGAGTAAAAGATGGTACTGTAGTAGGGAGCAGCTCGGGCATTATCTTTTATGTGTGTGTGTGAGAGAGAAACCGGAAAACTTTCGAAAGAGAGAGAGAGAGAGAGAGAGGTACGTATAGAATTTGTCACAGATATGGATTCAGGGTAGACTAAACAATCCCACATTTCTCTCTCTCTCTCAAACTGTTAGGAAATATAAACCCAGACGGCCTTAGTAACAAGCAGAAACTTTAAATATAAACACGTACACCTACCTACACAGTGGTCTGGTCGTTAGACAACGCTTCATAACAGACAAGTCGTTAATAATGGTAAAGATGCTCATTACTGAGAATCATTATCGATTTCATTATGACGAAGAAACCTCGTGTGATGTATGTCCACTTGCCTGGTATTACTCAGATCCTGAAGTTATGGTGATGAGTGACTAAAATGAAAATGGAAGGATTATATGATATGAGTAAACAGAAAATAAAATCTAAATTAAGAAGAAATTATATTTGAATATAGGCAATAAAAGAAATTGATACACGAAGCTAAATAGGAAACCAGAAGATAAGTGTAAAGCTAAATAAAGGTAATTGAATGAAACCCAGATCTCTCATAAGACAAAGCCAAGGAGAAACAGTGGAGGAAGAGTAAGGGAAAAAGTGGAATGAGTAAGGTAAAATAAGCAGTTTTTCTTGTACGGAGAGGGAGTTTACACTCATGGGCCTCCATCTATGTGTGTGTGTGTGTGTGCGCGCGCGCGTGCTTCAGCACTCTCACTCTGTCATGGAGTAAATCTCCTGTTATTAGTCATATCATTAACAAAGAACACACTGCTTTGTCACAGTGAACGTATCCACAGTGATATTTGTGTGCCATAGCAGCTGTCGTCATATCGTATCTGATGTGTAAAAGTAATGTCATTGTAACACCGAAAAGATAAAGTAATAACTCCCTGGCCTTGAATTCTCGCCCGCTTGGCCTGACGTCCATAGTTTGCAAACATGAGGAAGCAGTCAGTGGAGACATAATCGTGAGTCATTTGCGGGAAGAGCATTTAAGCAACGACTCGCTCCGTGGGACCCAACGCAGGCGTTAAGGGGTCTCACATACCTAGTGACATTCCTTAATATAATAAGTATGTTTATGAAAGTAAAACAGACGATTTCATCTGTTCAGATTTTCACCACACTTTCTTTGAAGTCTTTTATCAAAGATTATAAGCAAGAGCTAAATAACATATGATTTACATAAGGTTGTGCTTCGGTGGGTAGAAAATTGGTCGACTGACCGTAAACAAAAGAGCGTCGATCAGTGGCTCAGCTTTAGGAAATGCTTGATGTGATAAGTCGAGTGCGTGTCATATTCTCTTTTTGATATTATCATTCGGAAACGGCGCTAAGGTAGGAAATAAAACACCACTTCAGAAAGTAGGTGCTTGCATTTGTAAGGTGACATAGGCTGCCTGATAGAGTTAACTCAAAAATTATTTACTCATCTACCGTAAAACCGAAGCGGCAGACTACAGAGTGAACTCTCTTAAAAGATTAACGCGAATGAAGAAGCAGACTTAAGGCCAATACCCTCCGATGACTTAAGGCTGAGTAAACAGTTCGTAAAAGCAATAGAAAATTTGAAATCAGAAGGATTCTTAGTTAGAACATTTGAAATTAGGTTTGAGAAAGTAATCCTCTACGTTTACAGTTTACTGCTTTGCCTTCAGCTTGATTATTGTGTTCATTTTGGTTCATCCTACTCAGAAAACAAAAACAAACAGAAAAGAGATGATTTCCTATGTCGTGAAATTTCTGACAACGCGAAATGAGAGACATGACGTAGCGTATCAAGGTACTTAACGTGAAGAAGTGCAAGATGTGCGAGCTTGCGAAAGAATTGACCACCAGTATATTCTCGTTGCATGCTGAATGAGAATATACTGTAAAGTGAAATATTATTGGCTCTAAACTACAAGATGACACAACATGGAAGCAAAGAAGAGAAGAGGGAAATTAGATTAGGATAAAACACGAGAAGTTATTGGCACCATTTTTGTGACTAGTTGCAAGGACTCGCCACATTCAGTATACTTTTTTTTTTTTTTCACAAAAATCTTCGTCTTACAAATGAATTAAATCTTTATGAAATATACTATCATTCAATATTTTTCTCTGTCATTCTATCATTCAGTCATTTCTATCATCCAATCATCTATCATTCAATATTCTTAACAATAAGATTAGACAATATAGAGGCACGAAACGAGGAGATCAGATTATGGCAATTATATGAAAGGCTGCTGGGCCCCTCTTGGTATATCAGGGTTGGCAGGAACCGCGTCTAGCCATTGAGCGATCCATTCTAGAGCCTTTCCTAGCAGCAACATCCCTAAAATGCCACCAGCATTGTCTATGTTATGAACAGAAAGATCCTACAGAGAGAGAGTTTGAAAAAAAGAAAGCTGAACTGCTCAAAAAATCGTCGCAGAGCTAATTGAGCTTTGCCAGGAGTGTGACTTGCTGGGCAGTGCGCACCCCTTTGCGCAGCCGCAGGGCATCCACTCTTCATCCGTAGACATTCATTTTGCAGGTCATAGATTTCGCCTAACATCGGATCTTGAGAGAAATCCTATGATAGCTGCCCATGCGACCATAACTTATCTAACCTAGTCGTGAAAGGTGATCAAGTATTGGTATTTCAAATAATCAAAGGTTTCGACAATCTGGATCTAGGAAGCTTTTTACGGCTAGATCAGTCATATCTGAACCGTAGTGAAGGTAACTGATAGATTAGAAACATATCATCTAGGATATGGTAAAAACACTACTTGACTTTAGATGTATTGTTAATTCATGACTTATTAAGTGATGTAGTTAAAATAACATCATGTTACACATATATTCTACGACTTTACGTTATTTGCGTCTCCGTATTTTCGTGGTTTACAGGCAGGCGCTTGTCATCTTAGTCATCTATTTGCTTTAATACTCTATCTTCATTGAGCTCTTCATTTCTGATCTCTTGCACCTTCATGAACAGTTTCAAAACGACCTAGTGGCCTGTTGCGCTATGTAATTCTTTTGTATTACTTTGTATTCTTTTAGATCGCAGTGTTTAAATATCGTAAGGAACTCTTTTAACTCGTTCTTTCAGTTCTTCATCCCTCTCTGTCAATCTTTACTTCCAGTCCGTCGTACCTTCCAGTTTCGTTCCTTCCAGTATGTCTTCCCTCATAATCCCTCGCCCCTTCCAGTCTCTCATTTCTCTCAGTTCGTCGTCGTATCTCCCAAGCTGTCATTCATCTCAGTCCCTCATCAGCTGTCGTCCCTCGAGTCTTCCAGTCCGTCATCCCTCGGTGGTCCTTTGTCTCTTCCCGTTGGTCGTCCCTTCCAGCGCGTCAAGCTGTTCCAGTCCTTCGTGCCTTGCTTTCCAAAAGTCCATTGTCTTCGTAGACGTTCTTTCCTACCAGTCATTTCTCCTTCCTGGGCTACTTGCCATCTCTAATCTGTTGTCCTCTAAAGCCAGTCGTCACACACAGTCACTCGCCGCTTATTTGTCATCCCACCGTAACAGTTTTCTCCTAACAGCCAGTTAATCCTAATGTGTGCTTTCTTTTTTTTTCAGTCATTCTTTTTTCCTAGTTAGAGGATATTTCCAAGCAGTTTCTCCTTCAAGTTTGTCAATCATTTCAGTCATTTTTTTCTCCTCCTCGTCTGTCATTCTTTCCAGTCATTCTTCACTTTCAGCTGCCCCTAAGACTGTAGTGATCCGTATTGTCCAGTACTCGACACCATTTTAATACATAGCATACTTGTTTATTTGGTACACTTAAGTATCTACTGTGTTCACCATCAACGTCATCGCCTTCACTCGACACTATAATCAGGCGATTTAAATGCCCGCTCGGGAGGTTCCGAATTTGTTTGTTGTGCTGCCAAATTGAGATTTTATCTTGGGCTGAGCAGCAGGTATGGCGAACGAGGGATGAGAAGTGCTGTCAGGCAGCAGCGGTTGAGAGATGGACGGAGATTAGCTTCACAAAGGCCCGTTGACAGAAGTTACAGATGGTTCACTTTGTCAACCAGTCCAAGGGGGAGACATTATCGGCAGATCACTCTGGCCTCTGCAAGATGTGGAGTCTCTCTGTTTTTTCCTTTAATCACTGCTGTGGAGGACTTGGCAGTGATTTAACACTATTCCTCGACTGCTTACAAACGAATTATGAAAGCATTAGTTTTAAGATGGATGATAACGTATGATGTTTATTCGTTTATGCAAAATCCAAGGCAAACGATGGTTACTATATCCTACACGATTATAATAGATTTTATATGTGTATATGGTCGTTCAGGTAGCATTACCACCTACATCTTCCACCCTATGGGACCACTGTTTTCATTTCCAATGGCTGCACGAACAGCAATAGATTCATGTACAAGTCTCGTACTGCGCAAACTGAAATAAATTCACGTACACGCCTCGTACTCATCTTGGTCTCATTCATCCACACCCAAACCTTTATCCTTGTCTCATTCCCAATTTGATATTCACGATTTGTCTAGAACCACTTCATATCCACACACACACACACACACACACACACACACTTCATACCAGTAAGATCCACATCAACTCATCCATACATGCATATCCGAGTAGGCAATATTGCATAGTGACACATGAATCACCATGCACACAGTCAAACTAACACAATCATGAACATGCAAGTTAAATACACTCGCACAAAAACACTCACCTACAAGTACTTTCTTCACCTACACACATACAGTGTCCTTAGGAACGTGGATGCGCGAAGCCCATTCACTTATCTTACCTGCAACACAGATTTCACCACCGGGTCGTTTTCTTAATCACAAGGGAGCTGGTGAACGGTGTTGCTAGCTCCATCCCCAAGCTGGGATGTGTTTCCTGAAAGTGTTTACGAGCCCACTCCAGCCGGAGTGCTCTAGAGGCCTCGGGAACGCTTCCAAGAAACTTGTCTGAGGAGGTAGCTACAGCGTTGTTTACTAGCTCCCCAGCGACTCGCAAAAGAGCCCAAGGACTTGAAATGCAATTGTCTCATTCACGAACCGAGTATGGTTTTATTAATCACTTGATGGTCCTAATTCAGCTGAAATGAATTATTTTCTCCCAGTATCTCAATATGTGTGTTGGATAATATAAATATTATCTATCACACACGGTTTATTTATCAAAAGTATGTTGGATAATATAAATATTATCTATCACACCCGGTTTATTTATCAAAAAACAAACTGGTAGGAAAGAGAAAAGTCATTAAACGTGAAAGAGGTTATCATAAGAGTGAAGTGGACTCTGTTGTAAGAGTTTCCAAAGTTAGATCTAACCGTTATTGCCGCAACAGACGG
This sequence comes from Panulirus argus, assembly GCA_038088735.1. Classification (NCBI taxonomy): domain Eukaryota; kingdom Metazoa; phylum Arthropoda; class Malacostraca; order Decapoda; family Palinuridae; genus Panulirus; species Panulirus argus. The sequence continues at coordinate 8,276 of JAYMFT010373088.1, forward strand.
ACGATCTTGCTGATAGCAGTGCAGATGGACAGACTGAAGGGACGCGTTAGACGGGTTAGACTTTAGGAAAGACGGGTAAAGAGATCAATAATCTTTGCAAGAAGCTGAAGGAAAGACGACTGACTATAGGCAGTTGAGCGGGAAAACCACAGTGTAAGGAGAGACACAAAAAAACCTCACCGCATCACCATCCGGACGCACACTAGCATCATGAGGGAACAATGACAGATAGAGCTGCCAGGTGGCACCTTCAGCTTCCCTGGACGTGTAACCGCGGTTGTATGGGGTTACTAAATAGCCCCAGTACGGAAGGCCACACATAGCTTCATAAGACAGCTTTATTAAATAGAATGGAAGAGATACTATTCAGCTACACTCGGATGAGCTAGTCTACAAGGCTTTTTGCTTTCAGTGTTCGTTGCTTTTACTCATTTGTCACTCTAGAAAACACCCATTTTCTGTTAATTTCGTCACATGATTCCGTCATCATCCTTCACGAGATCACTGTAAGACACCTCTCCCTCATACTTATCCTTTGCAAGCCACAATGTGGTAACAAACTTCCTTATAATAGCTGCTCGGATCCGATATTTGCTCAACTTCTTTGTCAGTTCCATTTCCAAAACCAGTCACTTCTCCCACCTGACGAAGCTCAGCCAACTGACAAGACGTTCCATGGGGTAGTCCAAGATGTACAGTCCATACCTTTCTTTCTCTTGGTTGTACACGATAGCATTTTAGGTACCACAGAAACCTTGTGGAACAGCCTGCATAAGTCATGAAAACTCTGTGGACGCTGGAATACCGGGGGGTTTTGGCATATCAAATTTTAAGTTAATATTATCAAAATGCTTCTTTCGTTTTTTTTTCTTTAAGTATATGCCAAAATAAACGATCAAAACAAAAGAGTGAAATCTTTACATTTCGTCAATTTCAAAGTAACATCTGCGTAACATGTAACTTAATTGTTCAAATTTCGTCATCAATCACCTTATAGAAAGCGAAAAAATTACACATGGAAAGGAATTAGATTTTTTGAGGGTATCATTTAAAAACAGCGAACCATTTTCCTTTAATCCGTTTGATGTCCTGAGAAATACCCTTTAATGTTCAAGGGACGTCAACATTTGCATTAAAAGATACGGTCGATTTTGCGGTTACTTAAACCCTCAGGCTTTCTACAGTAGTTAATGGGACAAAGAAACCCTGTCCAGAGTTCCTGTCTTAGATATGCGCTCAGAGGTTGACCTAGGCGCGTAGCTCGCACAGTGACACACACATGTTCACGCTGTGGTAATCTACACACGAGCACCTCGGTGTAACTTGGTAGGCAGGAGACTTCAGTTTTGAGTGGCAGTATCGGTAAGGTAATGCTTTTCCCTCCCTGCCATCTGCCGCCGCGACAGAGCCCTAATTTTCCTCCCTGAGTTATGGTGGTTGAATTAAAGCCCATAAATATTACCGTGCACCTCAGGTCTCGCGGACTTATTGTTCCTAAACCACAGTGTTACGTCAGTGAAATATGTCGGGCAGAGGAAGGTATTAATAGTTTGAGCCCCTGCAGGAGAATAATGGAGTCGAAGTCTTTACCAAAGCTATGTATCTTGGCTCTGTAGTCGTTATCACGTTTAGAGGGAGGTCATGGACACTTGAGGTGATTCTCCTTGTACTGCTTCGGGAGAGATGAATAGACCTCTTCCGAGCGATGTCTCTGTGGTATCGATCCGGGGGTCTTCCCAGTTCTGTATGTAATATTAAGTTTCCACTAGGGATAAAAATTTGTCGTTCAAGTGCGATCTGGAGAGAGAGAGAGAGAGAGAAGCGAGATAGAAAGAGAGTGTGTTATGTAGATACATAGACCTCACGGCTCCAAAGTCTGAGACGAGGGCTTAAGCACAACTGAAAAAAGAAAAAAATACGCAGTCACCTTAATAGCGGTAGACGAAACTGATAACAAAGCAGTAGTAAGGATAAAATTTGAGCCCCAGCCTCGAAACTCGGAAGGTTTAAGACTGACGAAGGCCTGGATGTAAATTGTCAGCGTACAGCTAAAATTTTGGCACCTTTAGACAAATTATTTGACGTCTGGAACTAAACGAAGCGATATGGATTGTTGTGAAAAAGGCTTGCACGAAATTGCTTATTATGAACCGGGAAAGTTAGTGGTTTTACTCTTACATTTCTCTCGTGAAATTGGTTGATCCGTACCTCAGGTTATGAATCAGTATAACCACCAACAATCATCCAGTCTCGGGGTGAATATGGAAATACAGTAGTGCTGATCTTAAGCGTTTAAACAGCTGGATGACGCGGAGACTTTAAAGCACTTGTTTCTATGACGTCAGGAACAGAAACTATCAGACCAAACGGGCTTTATTTACATGTAGAAGATGGTACGCATTTACAGCCGGAAGCTACGCATAGGTTTCTTCAGACAGAAATACATCCCACAAATCACCAAAGGATATCAATATCCCTTTACCCTATTGGTATATCATTTACAATATCCTAGGCTTCAAAGATGACTGAATAATAGACATTTTATATATGGCATAGTCTGAGCGATTATTGTCCTGAACTTTACACACATCCTTAGATCCTTTGGTGACTATCTGAGATAAGGATGGCAAGAGGTGTGCGATGAATGCTTGTCAAGATGAGGGGATTGTGCAGTGCGTGTGAAGGATATGCGTCGTGATGAGGAGACGGTGCGCTGGTGTGAGGGATGAGCGTCATGATGAGGAGATTGTGCAGTGGGTGTGAGGGATTTGCAACATGAGGAGGGGATGTTGTGGCGGGTGTAAAGGATGTGTTTTTATAATATGAAGATGGTATTGTGGATATACAGCTGTCTTGATTGCCTGGTTTTATCCTCGCTCGATTTTTAACATGATGCTAGTATGTTTCACGTTTATGGCATCATATTTTTCATTATAGGTGAGTTGTACTTGCTTAAGAGTAGAGGGACAGCTGCAAGGAGCTGGGGAAAGAGACCTGCCTGGAGGAGAAGTAAAGTTGACACACCTACGGAAGGGTAGGAAGAGGTACTGCCGACCTGCATTGGAAGAAACAGTGGCAACACATCTGCGAACTGAAGAGGAGCTATTGGCTATAACTCCGTGATAGAAGAGGTAATAATGACACATCTGTGTGGGAAGGGCATCTTCCATACACCTGCATCAGGCAAGGGCAATGGCGACACACTTGCGTTGGGCTAGGAACATAGATGTTACACCTGCATAAAGAATGCATGATGGCAATGTACCTGCTTGGGGGGGGAAGAGTTGTGACTACACGTCCACTAGGGAGAGAAGTTCCTGTACAAGAGAGTAGCGTTGACACCCTTGTGTCTTGCATGGGTAAGTGGCATCGCTACTTAAGTTGACAACAAAGTCGTAAGGGGAAGGGGTAGTGGCAATATAGCCAGTGGAGTGAATGGGTAAAGCTAACGCTCCTTCAGTGGTTGATGGCTACACACACACACACACACACACACGCCTTTGTAAGGGATTAGTTCCCACATCACTGAAACTCCAGCCACTAAAGTCATCTCCAGTAAACCAGACGTAAACGATCCACCAGAACGCCCTTGCTGGTTATCAGGCTGTGTTGATAGCAGAGCGGTACGTAGCGTGAGGCCAGGCACCAGTATTCAACACAGCTGATAACATAGCCATGATTACCACCCCTCGCTGCAGACCCTAGGCTGTCGTGGGGCTGATAAAACTCGCGAAAGAGTTGGATCTCATTTCGCCATTAATGGACGATCCTCGGCAGTGTTCACGCGGGCGGCCGGATACTTCAGGACCTGATAATCAGGTCGTGATGGAGGCAGCACGAGCTTCGGCCGGCCGGTGAGAAGCGCGATCAAATTAGCGTTGGAGATAAGACGTTGCGTCTGGGGGTTGAAGGAGTCCGCGCGCTTAACCGGGAAGAAAAAATAACTGCATTTGATCTCCGAGATCCTTTCCCTCGTACTGTAAGAACAGGCATATTTTTCCGAGAACTTTTTTCTCTCCACTCGTCGACACCGTAAACGGATTAGCCTTTTGGGTAATGCAACATACACGAAAAAACTGGACAAATGCAAGTTACACCACTTTAGGTTTCAGTCTGACACTTCGGTACTTAGGACTTCAATAGAATGCCTTTTTCCCAAGAAAAATTTATATTACATTTAGACTATCGTGACAGATCTCGGAAAAAGCGCCAGAACGCTTGAAAGAGACGTCCTATTACAAGAGTTTGCATTACTCACTGACATGAGAGAGTGTGAGCAGCAATCGGTGGCTCTGAGAACAGAGTACCATTCGTATCATCTTTATCAAAGCTGGACAATGATGAACATTATGCCAGTTTACAGTTGGCTGATTTCTAGTGACTACTTGACCATAAAGCCTTAAAGATATATCTCAGCAGCTGACAAGGAGCGTCATTACCTAAATGAACTATATAACAGCACACAATATGTAAGATTTTGCTGCACATCTGTACCTGGAAGACGAATGAAGTAATGGCCTTTGGAACTGGATAAATGACCTCCGGTTATCACAATTATCAAAGAGGTGGATGGTGTTGTCCAGCACATTGGTGCTGATATTACCTCCTTACAGAACCTGAACCTGAGCCTGGGGACCTACTCACACACAACGAAAACGCTTTAGACTTGGTGGAATTCAAATGTAAAAACGTATTATTCTCTCGGCGAAAACGTCGTTTTTATTTTTCTTTAATGGAGAGGGCGTCTTCGTCGTCAGTGTTTAACGAGAGAATGGAAAGCCAAGTGATGGGGTTCTGTTATTTATGACAGATTCCATGTAGGTGGGGGTTTTAGGTTGTACATGTCATCTGCAGTTAGTTAGACCTGAATTGCAAGCTCATCTTAAGGTGAGCTGTCGAAGTGAAAGGAGGGCAATATGTTAGTTTAAACCCAAAAATTAGAAGTAACATTATATTATGAAAAAAAAAGAGGTATTACTTCAACCTTAAATTCAGATATGAAACAGCTGATTCAGGCTGTAGATTTCACTCCTCGACGGCCAGAAACAGCGCGTTAGAAAGATGCCTTACAATCTCAAAATTGATCAAACTACAACTTCACAGGCAGTGAAAATGAGAGGGCACACAAGGCTACTCAAAACTGGCTTTAGAACCACTCTGCGCACCGTAAGGAGCACCTGACTGTACAGTACATTAGATGAACATACTTTCACGTTCCTAGTAATAGACTTACAAAAAGACTTGTTATATTGACTAACTGATCAGGTATCAGAAAAATGTAGTGTCATTTTGTGACATTAAAGATCGCTGAGTTTTTGATCGTCTTGCTGATATAGATTTGATATTTTGTTTTACATGTTTGTATATAAAAAGCAACACACACACACACACACACACACACACTTTTTTATACATATTCGCCATTTCCCGCGTTAGCGAGGTAGCGTTGAGAACAGAGGACTGAGCCTTAGAAGGGGGCCAAGTGAGGATTTTTTCCTTTCTGTTCCTTCTTTTGGAAAATTGAAAACAGGAGGGGAGGGTTTCCAGCCCCCCGCTCCCTCCCCTTTTAGTCGCCTTTTACAACACGCAGGGAATACGTGGGAAGTATTCTTTCTCCCCTATCCCCAGGGATAACTTTTTATTTATATTTGTATAAAATTTAATATAAGATACATGGGTAATCAGAAAATTATGGTAACATGAGAAAATGCATGGAATTTTGTTTTTCCTCCTTGGTATTTGGTGGGAACTTTTTATCTAGAGCATTGCATTGGATAAGCATTCCCTTTAATTAGGTTTCATCATTTCTTTACAGGCTGTAGTTCCATTAAATGAGGAATGTGGTCTAATTGAATGGATCCAGAATTTGCATGGTTTACGGCAGATACTTCATCGACTGTACCGAGACTTGGGCATCTACATGCCCGCCCAGGAATTAAAGCAAAATATGTGTAAATTAGACACACCTGTGGCTACCAAACGAGAAGTGTTTCTAAATAAACTGGTTCCACGACATCCTCCAGTCTTTGGTACATGGTTTCTAAGGACATTTCCTGATCCTCAAGCCTGGTATGTATTGGTTTATATTTGACTTTGCTGACCAAGAAATATAATTATGTTTTATGTACTTTTTCTGTTGTATAAATGAAATGTTCCTGATATCTTAACTGCTGATGAGAAAAGATAGCTCAAAACATTACTTTAATGCATGTAGAGAGCAACACTGACATACATACATTCCACAAAAGCATTCTTGCCTTCATAATGGGAGTATGGTCTCATCATCACAGAACTTCTTACTCACAAGGAGTCTAAATTTCCCTCTTGCTAGAAGTTGTGCAGTCTTAGGCTGGAGAGGTCAGTACAAAGAGGTCCTTGGTAATTAGATATTTCTTTTTCATTTTGGAATGGTGAGAATATGAATAAGCATGCAGAAACATGCATCTGTTAGACTGGTTTGATGATTTCTTCCTGGGTTATTCCTCATAGTGTGCAAATTTTTTATTGGACTTTGTTGGTGATTAAGTTTTAAAATGTGTGAGTGAACACTATGCATTTTTCTTTTCTCTTCATTTCAGGTTAAGAGCACGATTAGCCTACTGTCGCACTACAGCTGTAATGTCTATGGTTGGCTACATCCTTGGTTTGGGAGACAGACATGGGGAAAATATCCTCTTCGATGCCTCATGTGGGGACACTGTTCATGTGGATTTTAACTGTCTTTTCAATAAGGTTTTTATATATTGTTTATTGGTATTTCCTTTTGATACAAAAGAAGGTAACTGTTTAACGTAGGAAAAACTTTGTTCTTGCTTTGACTAACAGAAGTAGAATCACATAAGGTCTAGTCAAGACTCTTTTGACCTTGTTTTGTTTTTATGTAGCCTTCTATCCATGTGTATCAATATCTCTGATGCCCATCTCCTCTGGGACCTTTTCTAGGGTGAAACCTTTGATTGGCCTGAGCGTGTACCATTCCGGCTGACTCACAACATGGTAAATGCAATGGGCTCTACTGGTTATGAGGGCATATATAGGAAGACCTGCGAGGTAAGATTTACATTAGCAATATTCTAAGCATGCCCATCCCCACCTTATGTGGAGGTTGTGTTCTGCAAAAACCTCATTACATTTATTAGATCATGTTGGACTTTAATCAGAGAGGTGTTGTTGCATCTTTGTTGAAATAAAAAATGGAACTGAGTCATGCACCCAGTACGTACTTTTCAAATATTAGTGTCTGACCACTACCTTTCTTTTCTTAAATAATGCTGAATTATTTTTAGACTAGACAATAATTTCAATTCAAGTCAGTTCAAGTTGAAATTTGGAGCTGAATTTTACATCATACAGAGGGACATATGTCCATGTATGTATCCTAGACTTATTTTTCAGTCACCAGCTTTATTAAACAATAGATTTTTGTCAGATACGATTAGGTAGGTACCAGTTAATCCCCAGCTCTTGTTCATGGATAGAGTTAAATCACACTCATGTTTGATCTAAACAGTGTTATTAAACTGCGTGCTTTTGGGTACACTACATGTGAAAAGTCACCTTCAGTGAGGGTTTATCATAGTCAGTTGACAAAAATGTATGTACGCTCTCACTGAAAAACTTCTCACTCCAAATGAGTCCATTATTTTCTTGCTTCTGATTGTAGCAAGAACACCATTAAGAGGGTTTTATATTTTGTATAATGATAAATCCAAAACTCTATTTGTATTTGCTGATAACTCCCTTTACCTAATTGTATTGGATTCTGTTTTTACTGTAAAAGATTACTCATTTCATTAATGGACATCCCCAGCTGAAGATGGAGACAGTTTGCTACTTTGAACTGATGTCCAAAATTTATATCCTTAAGTTTATTTTTCAGTTATCTACTCAGTTTACTTATGCTGGATTTTTATTCGACTTTCAGGGATTACTGATTTCATTGATCCTTAGGTAAGGTTCAGAAATGCCCAAGGTTGCATCTCAAACTAAAGCTTCTTCTATGTAACTGGTAAATCACACACAATTTTTGTCTGTGAGGTTATTCATTTTATTAGTATTCAAATTAATTTCAGAAGCCAAATCATGCTCCAATACATGGTTATTGCTGAATTTTTCATATCCACTTCTGCTGTTATAAATTAGATTTTTGTCATACTTGGTAAAATTACATATTTTACAGATCCTTATCTCAAGTTGCATACAAAGTTGCTATGCAAACAAGTATATGCATCCAAGACTTTACACAGTACTCCCAAATCATCATCACACTTTGTATGAGTACTCATTTCTTTGTTTATTTAACTGAATACAGCATTATTGCTAAATCACGCATCTTCATGTTTGCACATACATCTGCTTTGCTAAAGCTTGCTGAATTTTAATTAACATTCTTTTTTTTTTTTCCTTTCTTTTCAGGAGTAGAATGAGAGGATGTATTTATGTTACTCCATCATGGCAACATTCATGTTAGTGCACTGTAGTTTGATTGTATTTTTATTTTAAATCATATTCTGTATAAAAGATCAGATGCTGCTTTTTCAGGTTACTATGCGAGTGATGCGAGAGCAGCGTGAAGCTTTGATGTCTGTTCTGCGCCCATTCATCCATGACCCTTTAGTTGAATGGTCTCGTGGGGATAAGAGTGCAAAGAATACTGGAGAGATCAATAATGAAAAGGTATATGGTGGGAAGTAATTTTTATATCCAAACCTATGAAAAGTGATGCACTGCCTTCACTGTCTTCAAAGCTTTTATTTACCACTTCATGTGACCCTCTATTTCATCTTCCTTAGTTTATATTAGGGAACTTGCCTGATTGCTCAGTTAGTTTTGTAAATGAGAAAGAGAGCTAAATGTTTTGGTAGGAGCTAAGTGAATGTATTCAGCAAATTTGATGCAAGCGATCAGATATTGGCAGTCAGATACAAATGCAAGGATGTATGATGTGGCAGTTGAGAATAAAGCTGGATACATTTTTTAAACAAAACTGTAGAACAGCTTTTGGAGCTGCATCCTGAAAAATGATTGGGGACTGAGAATACCAGATTTAAAAAGAGAGGTGTATACTTAATTATACATAGGGGAATGGTGAGAATGTTCCATGCACTGTTAGATTATTTGATGATTCATAGGTAAACTTGTTAGAGAGAAATTAGAAGTGATTCACAAGAGAAATTGATAACTGTTTTTCTCAGCACCTTGAAGCTTTGGAACTCTACCTTTTCATGTCTTTTCCAATAACTATGACCTGGCACATTTTAAAAGACTTTAAAATACTTTCCCCTTGCCTTTTCTTTTTCCCTTTCATAATTCTCACTATATTTCAGTTCAGGCCCAGTCTTAAAGTTCACACATCCACTCTCTATCTGTCATGTATAATGCACTGAAACCAGAGCCTCCCACCCATAACCAAGCTTCACAGACCATCTCATGGTTTACCTCGACCCCTTGGCCTTGATTCATCCATTGACAACGTGCCACTCCTTGGTTTTCCCTTCCCCCTTGCTCCCTTCACATCTCTGTAATATCTTTAATGCCATTTTGACCTAAACCATGATGTTGAGAGCCATTTCATCATTATCCTGTACTGTAGTCTCTCTTTCAAATGCATTTTTTTCATGTAACAGAAAAAGATGTATACTAGAGAGATTTTTTATTTCTCATAATTCTGTTTGTATCATCCATAGGCCCAAATGCATGTCAGTAACATTGAGCATCGTCTTAGCGGCCAGATTCGCACCAAGGCTCGTGGACCAAATCTGCCATTATCTGTGGAAGGGCAAGTCAATTCCCTCATAGAGGAAGCTACTAATATTGACAACCTCTGCCAAATGTATATTGGGTGGGCAGCCTACATGTGATAAACATGTTTGTATGGGGAGTAACCTTCAGCTGTTGCCATTTTATGAGTGGCCTTTCTTGTATGCACGTGTAACAGATTTGGAGAAAAATCAAGTTGTCTTCTGTTAGCCACTGCAGTGACTGTAATTGATAAGAGATTAAAGTCATTAGTTAAGGTTTGATTTTAACAGTTATGCAGCCCTAAAGCCTGTTATGAAGCTATGACTGAAAAGAAACGTCATTAATTAATTCTTGTATGAGATTTTGCATATCAGAAAAACTAGAAAGTGTGATTAAAGAATTCATGGGCTGAAGTATTTCACAGACAGGTCATTGCGGCTTGTGTAAAATTTCAAAATATCCTTAATAGTCAAATATTTTTTTACAACTTTGTTATAGTCAATAAGGTAGTTCCGTGTCATTTTCAAGATTGGAATTATTTTGATAAGGAATTTTATTTTGTTATATGCATAGATATTTTTTGAAGTTGAAATTATTATTATGGGATGTAATCATTAAATATTATCTTTGAAATTTTCATGTATCTCAGTTTTGACTGGTATTATTTAGACTTAATTAATCTGGATGAAAATGACACAAGACATTCTATTTTTGTAGTAAACATTCTCCTCAAAAAGATTTTGGGTTTAATTAATCCTAAAATTTGTAAAATATTTTGTATGTTGGGAAAGAGAGCAGAAAAGAGCGGGTTGGTAGGAAAAAGGTCCTAAAGAAAAGTGAGCTTAGTAAAAGTCTAGATAGAGTACATATGCATCTGAGGATATGGTGTCCAGAGATATGAATGGTGTAAATACAGAAAGAAGTGAGTAGGAAAGAGTATAACACCTGACTTAATGCTGAAAGAATGTGACAATTTGCATCATAATGAAAGACCCCTGAATAGATTCGGTGAAGGCTCCTTAGATTATATGACAACAACATATTCATTCATGTTATAACCTAGATAGTCAAGAACTGGTAATATGAATGAAAAACAAGAAGTAAAAGTTGCTGCCAAGGTAAGGAATAGTCATGTAAATTTAAACTTTTAAGAATTGATGAATTCTATTCTTTGAAAAATTATATAAAGTGATGAGACAACACAGAAGCTGCATAAAAGTCTTTGTGATTAGTAGGATAGGGTGTGGAAGATGAGCAACAAATAAGAATGAATATGTAATTGAGCTGATTGAGGAGAAAGGATAGCTTAGAAGAAGTTACATCTGCTTAATGATGGTGATGAAGGCATATCCCTGGTGTAGCAGTTAGTGTTGCTGACTATGACACATTCATTGGCCACTGGGGTTGATCCCATACAGGTTCAAATCCTGGTTGCAACTGTCAGTTTGCACTCAAGCCACCTGTTCATCATCTTTAGGGGCTGTTTGTTAAATTGGGAACCTGGCTTAGGCTAATGTGCATATATATTTTTTCATGCATGCTTGATATTTTCTGCATGAGCAAGGTAGCATCAAGAACAGATAATAGATCCTCAGAGTGAAAATTCCTCACTTGGTTTCTTGCTCTGTTCCCTTGTCTGGAAAGTAATAAAGGAAGGGAAGATTTCCAGCCAACCACTCCCACCCTTCTTGGTCACCTTCTATGACACAAAGGGAATACATAGGCAGTATTCTTTTTCCCCAATCCCCAGGAATAAAGTGAATTTACATACATATTTTTATTTGCTGTATTATACTTGATTGCCGTTTCCTGCATCAGCAAGGTAGCTCCAGGAAACAGACTAAGAAAGACCCATCCACTCATATACACAGATATACATACATGCACATACATACATATATGTACATATACATATATACATACACATACTATCTATCTGTCTATATCTCTAATGCCAGTTCCCTCCGGGAATTCTCATCAAGGAATGGCCACAGCAAAAGAGTCTCCATTTATCCCTGTCCTTTCATGCCTCCCTAGCATACACAATTCCATGCATTCTTCCTCTGTTTCTCTCCCTCCAGTATTCCTCCACCCTATTTGCCCATGTTTCAGGTGGTCTTCCGCTCACACCAAACCCTTTGATTGTACCATCATACAGTCTCCTTGTAAACTCCCACTCTTGCTTTCTTTCCACATGCCCAAACCACCTCAAAGTATTACGTTTCACCCATTCTACCACTCCACAGTTCTCTCCCTTTGCATTCTTTGCCATAACACATCTCTCATACACACTTTCATTTCTTACTTCATCCCATCTAGTCACACACATGCTCTTCTCAATTAGCTCATTTCCACAGCCTGGATTCTTGACCCCTTTGATGCAGGATTCCTTGTAGATGGTGATGACTTTCTAAGAGACTCCAAGGCATCTTGCAAGAGAACTAGTATATCTGTTGTAGCCTCTTGAACCTGGATATTTTACCCATTTCGAGGCAACTCAACTCAACTCAAGTTTTAGAAGTATCTTCTAGTGGATCTGTATCAGAAGAAAAAGATAAAATCTAGGTCCACACATCCCAGTCTAAGGTGACAGCAATGACCTTTGATGCCTCTAGAAAGAAAGAAAAAAATTTAAGTTGATATTAGGTGATTCACCATCATAGCAAAGAGATTTACCTGGGGTTCAGTCCTACTGAATGAGGGCAATTTTTCCTAATTTCATCTTGGATAACATAGTCCTTGACCTCAAGGAATAGAATGGTATGGTATGGACCTCTTTTCATAAACAATTTCAATTTGATGACTGTAATATCCACTGGAATGTGAAAAAAGAAAAGTGCTAATGAGACTGGTAATGAGCATTGTGATAACGTTAAACTGCGAGAGAGAATTGATCATGAACATGTTCAGTCAAATACTGCTGTTGCATTGTCACCAAGTAAGCTGATATTCTTCAGTTTGAGATCATTCATAATCCTATATAAATAAAATTCAGGGACTGGAATACACATACAACCGTGAGAGACTGGTCAGTACAATCTAGAATGAAGAAAAGAAAAATGGTAAATGTTTGGTAACAAATTAAAGATATTAAAGAAAATAGCTGTCCAAACGTTTCACAGACTGGGAGAAAATTGGCAATTAGATCTGTGAATTATAATAAAACATTCTGCGAAATATATTCAAAAGTACCAAATATAAATGTTCGAGAAAATAGTCTGCTGGAAACGGGAGAATATGTATATACGTAAGTGTTTTTGAGATAGACTGATAGATTAATCGATGTAACAAACATGCGTTTGCAACATGTAAGCAACATATTACCGAACAAGCTGTTAACGTGTTGTGAACTGTTGTGTCCAGAT
>JAYMFT010373099.1:0-21380 GCA_038088735.1 Panulirus argus
TTCCTCCCCCCCCCCCACTTACCTAACCTCCTCTCCCCTCCCCTCCTCCCTCGTCCTCGCTGTACGTACGGACCCACGCACGCTCGCTGGCTCGCTCACTCACTCACTCACTCGCTAGCTAGCTAGCTAGCTAGCCACCACCTTCCCTCCCTTTTCTTCCCTCGACACTCGCGCATCGCTGCGTGGGAAGTCGTATAATTGCCCTCTCGCTCGCTCGCCAGTGCATGACGAGTGTCGTGGTCAAGCGAGGGTGAGGAAGATCACACATACATATATATATAGATATATATATATATATATATATATATATATATATATATATATATATACGTAGGAGCTTGGTGTCAGACCCTATTACTTATTGTACATTATACATTAGGTAAACAGTATCGGATTCTGTGTAGATGGATAGATAGGTAGATAGATAGATGGATAGATAGACAGATAGATAGATAGATAGGTAGGTAGATAGGTAGACAAGGAAATAGACAGATAGATAGATAGATAAATATATAGATAGGTTGGCAGATAGATAGACAGATAGATAGATAGATAGGTAGATAGATGGATAGGTAGATAGATAGACAGATACATAGATAGATATACTCCTATTAAATCATCCACACTGTCGTAGTGGCTAAAAGAAAGAGACATTTTCCGATCGTCTCACTCAAATAGTCCCGATCGTTCAGGTCACACTGAGACGCTGGGAGACGGCATGTAAAGACGGGCGAAGGGTGGGTGGGGAAAGTGAGCCGTGGTTCAGCTGTTCTGCCGTCCACACACACACACACACACACCTCCCGTCTCCCTACCGCCTCCCCAGTTAACCTACTATACTGGGGGAGGGAAGGAAGGTTATATGAACATACGTGTATGGAAGAAGGGGCAGCAACGCTACCAACCACAGTGAGCACATGTGAACATCTGGGACAACGCCTCTCTCTCTCTCTCTCTCTCTCTCTCTCTCTCTCTCTCTCTCTCTCTCTCTCTGACACAGGCACCAGAACATGCGATTCCGTCTTTCCTCGTGTGTGTGTGTGTGTGTGTGTAGCAACCGGTCAAAACACCGGCATTGCTGACTCCCTGTGGGAAAGACCCACTGCGAACAGAGATGGTATCGCGTTCTGGTTCCTATGCAGTTGCTGGACGACTTACTTTTGTAAGTGTTCACTACACACCACCCCACCCGAACACTACTACTGTTATTAGACTCTCTCTACTGTTACGCCGCCAGTCACGTTACCGTTACAACGCCAGTCACACCAAACATGTCACACAAATGCTACATCACCCGTGACACCACTTTTATGTCACCAGTCACACTGTCGTTACATCACCAGTCTCACACTACTTCCATAACATGTTACACAGCTTCGAGACCCGTGTCACGCTCCGTCTTCGCTGCGTCACACTACTCCCATGTCATTATCACACTACTACTACTACTACGTCCGTCACACTATTTCTACGCCACAGTCACACTACCACTTCAACACTTTCGCACTTCGACACCACAGTCACACACTAACTACCCATCACTCTCACACTTTTGCATCACTCTCTCAGTACTGCTACATCCCTCACACAACTACAATACTATTCTCACACTACTGCGACACTCCTCTCATACTACTGCGACACTCCTCTCACACTACTGCAACACTACTCACACACTCTCCACTTCCACGCGCAAGACACACATCATAATACAGACACGTAAAACACTGAATGGCCTGGTCCCTAATTTGCATACAAAGGTAATTCCTTGCCAGAATGACGAACAAGGTAAAAATGTGCAAATTAAATCCACAGGGAAAGCAGTGTTATATAGACGGATGCATTATTAACATCAGGAGGGTCGTGGGTCTATCGGTCATGTCTGTTTAAGCTGCTATACCCATAATAATACGGATTAACATGGGAGCACCCTTTTGTACAGCGAGTCCTTGCAAAGACAAAAGGGTCAACAGCTTTTGTGCAAAATGTACTTAGACCAGCCAGGCTGATAGGAAACGGTCGCTCTGCAGCATCAAACAGCCTAGTTGATCACAATACCGATACAGAGTCTTGCGCCAGTATCATATCCCGTCATAACATTACCATGTACCCCTCTCGCCAACGTTTACACAACTCTCACACAGCTGTTGTACCGCTTACACAACTGGTGAAGTGGCTCGAGGCCCGCTGGAACGAGCTTCGAGCAGCGCGAGTCCCGGTGGAGGGAGCAGCTCCTCACACCGGTTCGCTCTCTTCACACAGCACGTCCCTCTGGAACAACTCCACTCGCACAGTACGTCTTCTCGGAGGAACTCCTCACAGCAAGACTCGTTGGAGCAACTCCACACATATCAGCAGTGCCCAACGGTGCACATGGCTGAGTTCAGTGTTGTCCGATACTACGGATCAATGAAGCACGAGGGGAACTTTGTTTCTTTAGCTCTCCAACGCACCCACTTCCTCCAAATGGAATATAAATATATCGAGATATACGTTTCTATATCCTCTTCTATATCGAAACGAACCATAGCATATGTGTACATGTACCGACGAGGATGGAGAGATGAAGTGATCTGTTGTTTCTATAAACGTAAATAGCTTCGTCGTCTCAAACGAAGCTTCGAATACAAATTAAGCCATGGTCACCCAAGGTCTGTTCTACTACCACCGACGCGGGCGGCTGCAAGCATATGCCTCTATGACCAATATCCATTTCTTTTAAAAAAAATAAACTCAAGAGAGACTGTGGGAACAAGTGTGCAATCCCAGGAGCGC
Source organism: Panulirus argus (assembly GCA_038088735.1). NCBI lineage: Eukaryota > Metazoa > Arthropoda > Malacostraca > Decapoda > Palinuridae > Panulirus > Panulirus argus. The sequence continues at coordinate 2,776 of JAYMFT010373099.1, forward strand.
CTGAGACATCCCCCTTTTAACTCGTCTGTCTCATTCCAGGCCTTTGCCCGGCCCGAGAGGGATTTCTCCTTGGATCTCCGGCACAGAGCTCGCTAATGGAAACCTGGAGGACTGTTTACCAAACTAATGTCTCCTTCTAACCTCTATAATACGATGCATTTTGTGTTCGTATGGAAGTAAGAGGTTCCCATTATTCGATTTAGTCGAGATTTTTTTTTTTTTTTTCAAACGACTGTTGCTTTGTAGCGAAATGAAAGAAGTCTTTATTAGACAGTTTTGGTAAATTTGCCTTCATGTGGGTGAATTCTGTTAACACTCCAGGATCTGAGTAAAGAGATGCATCCTATTCTTTTAGGCGATATTACTTCCCTGGATTTACGTATTTGTAGTCACCTTACGCATGCCACATACATCTCTCGCACATGCCAGCACTGCTCTCCTAAAAATTTCCATTTATAAAAAAAATTCTTTTCCACTCTTTTATATACTCTTGGCAGGCTTTTAAACCAAAAATGATAATGAAATATTGTTTAAAGCAGAAATGTAAAATATCTGGTGATCTGACCGAAGCGAGTCGAACTCACTCGCCAACGTCCTTGTTTTTGAAGCCACAGCTTTCGCTTCTCTCGAATCTCTTTAACCACGACCTGCCTTAAAAGACAGGATATTCTGGGAAACTGTTTGTATAAAACCCAGGCTCTAGCGATCGATCCCCTTTAGCGAAAACGTTAAAGCGAAAGGAGATAATAGGGGGTCGGGAGGATTAAAGATAAGTTTAGAAAGGCGAAGATGTAGGACAAAGAAGAGGAATGAAAGAGAATAGTGATGGGGGTCTTAAAACATTCCTCCTGGCGCTTGTATACTACCAAGAGGCATTACCACTTGCGTATGCACGTTGTCGGAACTAATAACCATCATCGACTTGGGATCGTTAGGCCAAAGCCCGCGCTATACTTCAGACATACACTGAGCGAAAATCCGAAGAAGGCGAGGTGTAGCAAGTGGCGGCTCCCTCGATAGCGAGAGGGTCGGGCTAGTGCTATGGTCTTCTGTGTGAGCCGGGGCAGATAGTGCCATCCACCACGTAATATTACCGACTATAATTCATTTCGTTCCATACGTAACTAATTGTCTGACAAATATATCGTTCAAATACTTTTTTTTTTTTTTCAACGAGTGATAATTAAATATTTGATTATCTATACAAATAACTACTTTTTTGTGGCATAAATTTAAATGACTATAACCGGGATGGCCACCGACCTTCGCCCTCTGACAAAGGGCCAACTGCTGGTTGTAACCAGAAACTACCGTTAAAAGTTATTGCTCCAGGGCGATTAAATTGTTACGGTAATTAGGACGAGCCAAATGAACATGTTTTATTTTTCTGCCAGACGACGAATAGAGACATAACAAAGTGTGTATATATATATATATATATATATGACAGTGACTGACCTCAGTGTGACGTCAAAACCTCACTCCACACCTTCCGTTCATCGATCTCGAGGCTTCACTTTACCTCACAGTTCGAGACTCCGAAGCGGATGAATCGTGTGCCATTCCCGACGTGTAATGAAACAATCTCTCGTAAACTCGCTTCGTCTGTCGATGAGGTTTACCACTGAGGTTTCGTTATCGATAATTTCTTACCATTAACTTTTATCTTTTATTCGTGTGATAAAGTAACTAGACATAAAAGTAGTAAAGTAACTAAAGATAAAAAGTAAAGCACTGAAGTCTCTATCATCAGGTCTACTGCAGTCGTGTGAACCGGAACTACAGACAAAAGAGATTCGTAATCTCTACCGTAATCTGACACGCGATCTTTGCACACACACACACACGACCGAATCACCGCAGTGTCACTACACAGACCTCGTACATGAATGAGGATCAGATCATAGAGACATCGGTCCCTTTGTTATGCAAAAATATAACGAAGTTACGTCACACACAAAAAAAAAGAGAAATATGTGTGTGGCATCGCTACGTCTTTCATTTCCATTCGTACAAATGTGTAGTGAAGATATCTATACGAACGAGTCATCAGTATCTTTTCATCTACTACATGTGAGGTCATTAAAAGTATCTGAGTTATGGGACTCACAAGGAAGGAATCAGTACCTTTATATGATATATTGACCTGAAAGATAGGAGTGAGGCATCAGTTACCTCCTCCACATTTATAGTCAACATGCGCTCGACCTAACGAGAAGTGTGTACGAAACGCTTCTTTGACAGCAATCGTGATTTTAGAGACAGTAAAACTCCTGTTTTCTGAACCACTCCAACACTCGGAGCTTCGTTTTTACGAACTCTTCCACGAACTTGAATACGGACACATCGTCTTGTGATAAGCTACGCCAACCCTTCTCCAGGCGACTGCGTACTAAGACCGCAAACAATGAATCAGTTAGAAAAGAAATAAACCCTATGCGCTCGATCCCTGGGCGGCCCGTGAATGCGTCACGGCCAGGAACGCTAACCGATACACCACGGAAGTCCACATTCAAGTATCTGTATTCGTAACAACTGTTCTTATCAATCCCGGTAAAATTCATCAGACTCTTAGCGCTGATTTTTTAATAAGGGCTCCCTGACCTACGGGAAGACAGGCGGAGTTAAGCGCATGGTATGCAAATTGTGTGTGTGTGTGTGTGTGTGTGTGTGTGGAGAGAGGAACACAGATATGCATATGGATCAGGGTCAACGCCCTTGCCAAGACTCCCTACCACGTATAAATTCTTCACACCGAAGCAAAACTTCGAAAATCCTCTTCAGCCATAGACTCTCAGATGAAGGACATAGTATACCCGATTCGAAATATTCCATTCATGGACTCTGATATGGACAAATTCCTCCAGACTCAATAACAAAACGTAGTTCATTCCCGATTACGAAGGCGTGAGTTCGTAGTGCACTGGGCAACCTACATTTGGCGCGGTGGTGAAGCGCTCGTCAACTTGCATTTGCATGCGAAGCCGCACAACCGGACGTCGACAAGTGAACCGAGAACTGAACTCGGGTTCAAAACATAAACAAGGTGTGGACGCTCACGCCTACACACACACACACACGGACTTGGACGTTCAAGTTAGTACCGTGATTCCTCCTGTGCTTTACAGAAAACGAAGCAAAAATTGTATACCTCTTCTCATGCTTACATTTTTACATTATACAGTTTAATATGCTAATCCTTTAAGGGCAAGGGAGAGGAAAACAACAACCACGAATCTCTTGCTTGTGGGAACCAAGAGGGGTGGGAACGGGGACCCTTAGAAATCCTCCTCTCCTGCGGTATAACCTTCTTAAAGTAAGAACAGAAGAGGAACTTAGGCAAGGCTGCTTATTTCTCTTTCCCCGCCAACGTTCGGTCGTCTGTTCACGAAATATCTTACTGACGCGAGAGAGGACAAGCTGGTGAAAAGGCAAGCTGGTATGATGAGAAGAATTTAATAATCAGAGACTGTAGATTTCTGCCAGGAACAGATGGCTTTTCTCCTAGTGTGAAGAAGGGTCAGTCAATTTCCATATACGTCAGAGCATCAGGAAGAACCTCGTATTTGGCACTTACGATTTCTTTAAAAACACGCTCTGTTTTTTATATCTCAGATATGTTCCCCCAGACTGGCGCATCTGCACTGTTTCTCTTCGAAGCCATGAACACAATCGGCGGAATTGAAGTGGGAGCAGCTCTCCTATCTCGTCTGTTTATGTGAAATCTATTCTAGCTGGAAACTGGAAAAAATGCCACTTTTTAGCGCTGAGGTCGGCTGGTCTCCATCCGGGTGTTGCGTCCCGCGTCACCAGCCGGGCCTCTGTGTGTATACCTTCACCCTGCACCAGCTATGATCACAACCTCCCCATTCACCACCCATGGCTATACACACACACACACACACTCCCCTCCCCTTCCATAACGAAGCAGAATACTTCCCTCGACGACATGGGTCCCCCCCCCCACCCCCTCGACGCCTCTTGGGCTGAGAGGGAGAGAGACAGGGAGGGAGGGACTCTGTCGTAAACCACAACACAGTCATTAGGACCGCCCCTCACCCCCCAACTGCCTTATTCACAACCACCATAATGGCCCCACGGCCGCCACCACATACTTCTTTCATAGCATTCTTTGTGGAGGTGGATGTAAAGACGCGTGTCAACATCAACACAGGGGGATGGGTGTGGGGAGGCGGGGCGGCCTCCTCCTCCTCCTCCTCCTCCTCCTCCTCCTCCCTCCCCAAGGGGCCTGTCCCCTGAGTCTATTTGCCTTTCTCTTATGCTGCATTCATCACCCTCGTTCCTCTCCCTCCTCCCTCTCTCTCTCTCCTCCCTACCTCACCCCCACATCGCCTGGAATCTTTCACGTCTCCCTGAGGCACACAGCTGCTCTCCTCACTGACATCCATCCTAAAAGCTCTGCACCGCCCCCTCCCGACCTCCGCCCAGCACCCGGTCGAGACATGAATAAAATAAAACGCCTCTTGAGTTAATGATGTGAAATCACCATTTACGTGAGGAATCGACTTCCCCGAGTGGAGAGAGTAAGAATGTCTTATATCAGCGTGGAAGTTCACATTTCCACTTTAACCACACTAAGCACGGGATGAAGGGCGTTTTTGAATGATCTGTGACCTCTGGGTACCATATTCAGTTCACGGAAATGAGTATGGAGTTCACGACAGATAGACAGACAGATGGATAGACTGATAAGTATAGAGGGATAGAAAAAATCAAGATAGAGAAAATGATAATTAGATAAGATGTTAAAATAACAGGAAGGTAATCTCAATCACCAGTCAATTGTAGTCTGTTAAATATGTTAGTTTGTTAGTAACACAAAGAAAGCACATTAAGGTACACCATGATAATGATAATCACTCATTAAGAACACTAACCATTTATCATTAACTGAATACAAGCAAGACATACCAAACAACAAGCAACAAATCCAAGACAAGGAAGAGCTCAGCTTGGGCCCCAGAGAGAGAGAGAGAGAGAGAGAGACGGCAGCGACCCGGCCGGAAAGGGGAAACACTAGCGAAATGTTTCATCGTGGAACGGGAGCCGAGACGGTCCGGACCGAACGGGAAATGGGTGGAATGGACACCATCCCAGACGGAAATCGGGGGAGGGGGGGTGGGGGAAGAGGTCCAGTCAGTCAGTCAGCCAGTCAGTCAGTCAGTCTACACACGGTCTGTCCCTTTCCCTTTTCTGTTCGCTCGTCCACCCCAAGAGCTCGACTCGTACCAGCTATCTTTGTATACCCATCTCGCTCATGTGATATTCCTCTTCATGTCCAATAGCTTCTACCCACACTCGAGATCTTGATCTCTCTTCACTTCTCCCACAGATAACGCGGTATTCACACTGAGAAGCGGTGTGTCTCGTTCTCTCCCTCTCTTTTCAAGTGGGTGATTAAGAAAGGGGGACAAAAAGAAAGGCGATAGGAAAGAGGGGGGAATGCGCAGTAGAAAAAATGGAAAAAAAGTTACAAATGTGCATAGATATATAGAAGTGTGTGTGTGTGTGTGTGTGTGTGTGTGTGTGTGTGTGTGTGTGTGTGTGTGGGTTGCTGTATTCGAGGTTTTGATGCCTTATAAGTGCACCCCCTGGTGACTGGAGATGTGTGTGTGTGTGTGTATGTGTGTGTGTGTAGTGATGCCTTCTGTTAGTTTAGGGAGAGGATATTGGTTGAGCTAAGCTTAAAGATTTTTCATCGTGTTTATCGATGGGTGGTGACTGGAGGAGGAGCCTCCGCCCCCTCCTCTCTCTCTCTCGTTGTTTCAAGGCTCCGTTGGGAACCAGGTGTGTTCCGTATTTGTATTCCAGTCGAGGTCTTGGGTATGACCGTGGTATTTTTTCTTCTCTCTCTCTCTCTCTCTCTCTCTCTCTCTCTCTCTCTCTCTCTCTCTCTCTCTCTCTCTCTCTCTGTATTATTTTTTGAAGACCTTGTATGCACATAGCTGGAAAAAATCTTTCGACGTGTGTCACAATCAAGTCCAAGAATGAAGAAATTGAAAGTGTGTTTTGGGCTGAGTATGTATGTGTGTGTGTGTGAGGTGAGAGAGAGAGAGAGTCTCTCGGCAAGTTATGGGAGTACTTGCTTATGCACCGTCGGTCGGTTCCCGGTATAATAATAAGCACGGGGCTGGAGTGTTGGCCAACCCCTGTCTTACACACACACACACACACGCACACTCACACGCGCGCGAGTGAAAACTAGGATTTGTTCACCAACAGAGAGGTACGCTACGTTACAGGTAATTCACGGGTTGAGGGGTTGGGGCTCCGTAGTGGGAATGCTTAAGTCCGTTTTCACGCTCGGGAAAGCGTAGAGTTGCGAGTAAGTGTTATGTGAGTGATGTCTTTTTTTTCTGGTGTTGGGGACCGGCGGTTGGTTGAGGTATTGGTTGGTGATTGGTTGAGGCGACAGGTGGTTGATGGTTTGAGAGTGGTAGCTTTTGTATGTAATGTCCTCCAGCAGATAAACTCGCGATGGACCATCACCTGAGTCTTCTCCAGGAGATGACCTTGTCATAAATCGCCAGGTCATCTGTTATCTGGCTCTCCCGTGTATTGTACTCCAGCAGATAACGTTGTCATAAAGCATTCAGCTCGTCTTTTATCTTGGGTCTCCCATGTACGTACAGTCCTCCAGCAGATAGATAACCTTGTCATATGACATGAAAGTTCCTTCGTGCTAAAAGCATCGTGCAGTATGCAGCCCCTTTTGTTTTCAGGAGTCGATGCTATGTGCGTAAAAGGTCTCGCTCCCAACACGTTTTCATTTTTCCCGTCGTACGATTCTTCTTTCGTAAACTCCATCTGATGTTGCACGAGCGCCTTATGCAACGAGTTGATTCCAGTATCTTTCGTCTGCATTCTTCCCCCCATTTCTCGTCGTACTTTGCCGTGCCTCGTTGCAGCGACGGTCGCTCGTTTCCCCCAAACTTAAAATTAAAACGCCAGGAAAAAGCTTTTTTTTTTTTCTTTGCAATTTAATTATACATCTCGAGAGCTTGCTTGCTTGCTTGCTTCCTCCTCCTCCTCCTCCTCCTCCTCCTCCTCCTCCTACCACCAGTCTCTCTCTCTCTCATATTCTTCCATATTTGTAGGAAGGCATTCTCCTGCACCTCCTCCCGTCTCTCGTGACATTGCTACAACGCCTTAAAGAGGAAAAACACTTGATCGTCGCCCAAAACCTGTTTCAGTCCAGGTCGAACTCTCTCACAGCGCAACACTTCTCGCGTGTTACTCGCTTTTGGGAAAAGGTGGTATTCGAAAATGTTACGTTAGTAAAATTACAGTTACTTTTGACTTGATGTAATTCGCTAAAAGTTTTAGGTCGCCTTCTTGAAGTCTGCTTAAGTGAACCTGCAAAGTATATCATCATAAAAGTACTCAAGTTAGGAAAAGTAAAAAGCACCGACCTGGAAAATTACATTCATTATGTATGATCCAACATGGCAACCGGGAACCAGTAACGTGATGACTAGAAAAAAAATGTGAAATTTAACGAAATTAACGTATTATTCCCCCGAAAACGTACCCGCGTAAAAATAATAAAAACTCGAAGTGCAAGACGGGAATTTAATTCCAGAGAAGTGTTCTTTAAGTAAGAGTAGCCTAGGGGTACTGCTTCGTTAAGTCTCCACCACGGCTGCATGTGTTGTGTAATGTAGGAGGCTAGTACAAAGTACGTGTGTATAGTAGGCTCGTGCATACCACATGTGTCTATGGTAGCCTAGTCCATTGTACATGTGTCTGTGGTAACCTAGTCATTGTGGTAGCTTAGTCCATTGTACATGTGTCTGTGGAAGGATAGTACAAAGTATGTACCTTTGCCCATGGTAGGCCAGTACATAGTACATGTGTCTGTGGTGTGAACAGTGGGTGAGCATGGGTGCCCCTCGGCTTGACTGAGTGGCTTTTTGCCTCGCTTGTCCTCCTCAAAGACTGTCCTTCCGCGTCTCTGCTTTTCTTTCTATATCTAAAGCTTTTCCTCCTGCTTGTCTTCCCTGTTTTCTTCGTGCGAGGCTTTCCTCCTTCCTGTCTTTCCATTGCTTTCTTTTCCCGCTGGTCTGCCAATACGTCAGTCACTCAGATTCACTGGGAGTCTGGAGCTTTGCCTGGCTAACTTACTGGTTAGTTGGCGAAGTGATCGACTAGCTGCCCACCTGGCTGGCTAACTGGCTACCTGGCTACCTGCCTGGCTAACTACTTAGCCACCTGGCTCAGGCTGGCTGTGCTGGACCTTCCCACCAGCTGCAACCGGGTACGTCTTTCTCCTTTCGCAAATGGGACGAGAAATATGGGAGTGTGGAGAATGTGGTGTGCAGCGGGTTCTCCAGAAGAGAGGGCGATAACCGCACACGCTTTACTGCCTTTCCGTCGGCAATCCAAGGATTTTATTCCTCGTGCGAGAGTTTGATGTGTTGTCCTTTCCTGCACACACACACACACACACACACACTCACACTCACACACACACACACACACCTGCCTGCCTCCATATCGTCTCTGACCTATGGTCCTCCTGGGCAGAGAAGATGTGGGCGGGTCCGTCCAGTTGGTGTCGCAGGTCGGCTCGATGTTCATCGTGTCGTACCTGGAATTTTGCGAGCTTTTCGGCAAAGGGGACAAATTCTGCGACTGTCATTCTTTTCGGCGTGGAGGACAAATTCTGCGATCTTCTCTTTTGGCGCAGGAGGCAAATTTTGCGACCTTCCTTAGCGAAGAAGAAATTTTGCGACCTTCTCTTTGGGATAGAAGACAAATTTTGCGACCTTTCCTTTGACGAAGAGCCAGGTAATACCAGAGTCAGTCTTCGATCAGTATTCAACTTTGCATTTACCCAGATAATAATCCGGAATATATTATCATTTTAGTATATTCCACGTCAGATATTGTCACTGTACTTTCTGCCTTATTTACGACATGATCTGTGGCAGCCGTGTCCTCGGCTAGTGACCCAGCGCGCATCAAGAATCCTCACCGTTACCCGACAGGCGTTTGACTTTGTTGTTGTTGTCCAGTCAACTGGCGAGCGCCCCCTTGATGTCACAGACCTCAGGCCAGACCAGTCTCCCCTGCATACAAAAGACCCTTAAACGACGCGACTGGACGAGGCAGTATGAAGGCCCCTTAAGGTCATCCTGGTACTTAGACCACTTCATTAAGAGTGTTCCCGTGTCTTCCCCTCCTCTCCTCCTCCCCCCAAAAAGTCTTTGGTGCTGGTGACCCTACATGACCCCCCCCCCTCGCTGCCCCCTTCACCCTTTCTCTCTTCCAACCCCTCTGACAACCTGTCTTTCCAACCTGCCCTTCTCTCTCTCTCTCTCTCCTATGGTCGATTCCCAGAGTGTATTGACTGAAGACGCGCGCGCACGTGTGTGTATGTGTGTGTGTGTGTGGCTGTGAGGGCGTCTGTTGGCTTTGGGTGGATGTCGAAAGTAGTAGGCTCGCTTCGCGTCACCTTATTTTTTTTTTTTTTCCTCTCTGTCGGTCGTGGGGCGACTCGTATGTATGTGATTCACGAACCATGCGTCTGGTACGTCGATGATCGGTGGGACTGAGAGATTTTAGTTTTTTTGATGATGGTTCACCCTGAGGGGTTCGTCATGAACCATTCATGAGCATGCAGATGCCGTGCTGGCCTCATGACAGTAGTAGGGTACCGTAGGTTATGAGCGAGTCCAGTGCAGTAGCGAGACACTGGGTATGTATACGATGTTGTCTCGTGCGTGTGTGTGTGTGTCCAGGTTTCGAACGAGTTTGGAGATGCCAGATTCATCTGTGACAGCATCGTAGTCAGTCAAACCTGTCGTTAGGTCTGGTATTATTCGTCTCTTCGTTGCTGGTGCTTGCTGCACGCAGTGTGTCTTATGTCGTATGTCTCCTGACCGTGAGGGAGGTGATGGAGGGGCCTGACCCAAGCTTGTGATGTCCGCCTGTCGTGTGGCCTCCTCCACACTCGGGGAGGAGGACCTAGCCCCGAGGGAGGTGAGGGTGGGTCCTCACCTTCCTCAACCCCCTTCTGCTCCCTTAGTTAACTCCCTCCTCCGGTAATGGTATTCGAAATCTCCCCTCCTCTCTCCCCCTCCATCAGCACCCCCTCTTCCGGAACTGTACTTATACCAACCCCTTCATCAACTCCCTCTTCTGTTAGTGGACTCCTCCTCCTCCTCCTCCTCGTGCACCCTTGCCACTGCCCACCATCACTCAGCTCTTCACGTCATTCACCTTTCCCAAAAGCCCTTCCACTCATGACACCCCCTACCACACCTGCACATCCCGAACCTTTCCTCCCCCCAACGGTTCTGTCACTCCCTCCAACCTTCTCCCTCCAAACCTCACCCTACCACTCTCAAAAACCCCACTCAACTACTTTAACCTCTCTCTCTCTCTCTCTCTCTCTCTCTCTCTCTCTCTCTCTCTCTCTCATGGTGTGTGTGTGTGTGTGACGGCCGATCAAGTGTGACGTCGTCGGAATGTTGGATTACAAATAATCTCGAACCGGCCCATTAGTCTTGCTTATCTGGATACGAAAAACCGGATTTGCGCCTCAGTGTGAATCCGCCCCGATCCGGTGGACAGAGTCAGTCACAGCTCTATTTCGGGACTCGATAGAAAGCCGTTCGTAGGAAAGTCGTAAGATTACAGACCACTGTTATTGGCGTAAGATATAATTCCTCTCCAATCACATTTAAAGCGAGATGACAGAGCAACGTTGTTAGTCGTTTTTAAGATTTTTTTTTTATATATATAAATTTAACTCGAGATTATAGACCTATGTTAGACGTTTAAGATGTATATCAATTTATGTATAACATAAGATTACCGAACAGTGTTACTAGGTTAAGATGTATTCTCAATTATGGCTCTTAATCAGTCGTGATATTATAATTATTTTTGCGATTCGTTTGGGAGTTTTGCCTGTTCTTCTTGGCTGACACGCCTCGCAAGACAGATTTTTTTGAATCCAGATTTTAAAGTGTTAAAAACGGGTTTCGCTGTGGTGAAACACACCTGTCGTGTCTGCACTTGAAACTGGTTTCTCGTTATTAAAGTGAAACATATCTTAAGTGTCTGTGCTTGAAACTTGTTTCATTTTAGGGAAACATATGTACATAATGTGTCTGTGCATTTTATTAATATGTATTTTTGTTTGCATATATATATATATATATATATATATATATATATATATATATATATATATATATATATTTGTGTGTGTATATGTGTGTGATTGTAACTACATATTTTTATGCCGTACTGAGAGGAAGCCTTTACATTCAAGGGGGGGGGGGAGCATCTCTAGAACATTCTCTTCTGTCATAAAAGTTTTCAAATTTCTATATGCTGTCCCCTCATCTCACCGACTAAAGAGGGAACCAGAATGCGTTCAACGTGGTTCTGCCACTCACAATGCTAGCTTTAGTATCTTACACAATAATAAATTTCAAAGGCTTTCTGAGATTTTTTTTTTTAAGGGCTTCAAAAACGCTGATTTACTGACCTCATAGAAACAAACAAACAGTTCACATCATAACTATAGGGAGCGGTCGCTACAGTGGCATTCGGGAACCTCATACTTATTCCAGCGGATTTAATCAACCCGCGATAAGATCGTAAAAGGCAATAAAGGAGTTACAAAACCCTGATGTAATGCATACACACACACACACACACACACACACACACACATTACAGACAAAAGCCTTTGACAGGATGCTGGCTATAATGTCGTAAGCGTAGTACAGCATTGTGCAATGACTTCAGGATACCTGTTATTTCAGTGTTGCCCTGAATGTTTGTTTGTTCGTGTGTGTGTGTGAACGGTACGTGCGGATCGACCTGCTCGACCTACGGTACGTGCCGTTCGACCTGCTCGACCTCACTCCGTTAATGAAGCTTTTCCAGACTATGTGATGAGCACTTTAACTCAGTCGGTCGTCACAGGTGCTTGGAAGTCGAAGCGAGTGCGGCAAGCGAAAGCATTCTGAATGACTTCGGGGTTTGCACATGTCAATTAGCGATCATGATGTGTATGTGTCTGTGTCTGTGTCTGCCACCTGATGGCTCCTCCTCCTCCTCCTCCTGCTGTTAGTTAATTCCTCTAGCGTGATTATCCTTGATGCGATTAACCTCGGTGTGATTAATCTTGCCGTGATTATCTCTCTGATGGCGTGTGTTTTTTTTTTAACGTGTGTTTATGTTCGGTGTTGCAGGAGGGGCCCCTGTTGGTAGCGGATGGACGGCTGACCTCCAGACAACATTGGGAAGGTCAGTACGAGTTGGTGAAGCGTCTACTGCCGTGACATCTACGGCCTGGGTTCCCCAGTCCGTCTACTTTATCCCATTCCATCTACTCTGGACATGTCACATGTTCTTAGAATGTCTATTAACCTACCTTAAATCTAACCTAACCTAACCTCACCTATCCTAAACCTAGCCTTGCTTAGCTTAGCCTTGCCTTGCCTTGCCTTGCCTTGTCTTGCCTTGCCTTGCCTTGCCTTGCCTTGCCTTGCCTTGCCTTGTCTTGCCTTGCCTTGCCTTTGCCTTGCCTAGCCTAGCCTAGCCTAGCCTAGCCTAGCCTAGCGTACCTTAAGTCTAACCTAGCCTAGCGTAACCTAACCTGACTTGACCTTCTGCCCCTAACCTAACCTAACCTCACCTCACCCTAACCTAATGTAACCTAACTTAATCTACATCAGCAAATACTTAACGTTAACTTAACCGACCATAACCTAACCTAACCATGATCAGGAATAACACCAGCAGTACCGTCATTATGGTCATCATCATGACGACCCTCCCCACACACACACACACACACACACGGCTTTTATCACCGAGGAACCTCCGGGCGCAGGCTAGAGGCTGGCTCACAGGGAAACGCGAGATCGTCTTTGGGAATTTCAACGCGGGTTAAGCTGTGATCCAAAGGAAAGTATGTTTGTGCTCTGTCAGAATTCACCAGCGTCGCTGGAGGTTTAAAGCAGGAGAGAGTTTCACAGTGATACGAAAATCGTTTCGTTAACAGTTAGCCACAGAATCCTTGGTAATTAAGTACTTAGACAGACCATTCTGAAATCACGTGGGGGGGAATAAGATTATTACGCTGTATCTGCTGAGTTTGTAGCACTTGATTTTCACGTTGACTTTTCGAATGACGTTGTATGCACCCGGCTTGCCTGTGTACGTATCCGCACATCATGTTATACCTGCCTCTCCCACAGCCTCTTCCCTCATCTCGTTCACTCAACTCTCCCTCCCACCAGTCACCACACCCTGATCACACACTCTTCCCTCCCCTCACTGATGGATGCAGCGCCTGGGCGTGCATGCAGTGTCACGCACTACGCTCGTTTGCTCACCTGGACCCGTGTGTGTGTGTATGATTACGTTATTACATGCACACTATCACTATCACTCCCCCTCTCCCTCTCCCTCGCCCGAGCACGTCGCAAGAGGAGCAGCCGGGTCCTAGGGGATGGATGAGTCCTGAGAAGTCACTCAAGGAAGGGTTCCCCAAGAGGTCCTAACGTAAAGGATCCCTCGAAAGGATGGGGCAGGAGGATCTCTCAAGACAGTGCCTGAGGAAAAGGTCCAACAGAGAGGTTAAAAAGATAAAATCCTTAGGGACGGTCTCACGGAAGGGTCTCGGCAGAGGGTCTCGCAGAAGGATTATTTCGACAAAGGGCTCCCGCTGAAGAGTCATATCTAGGTCTCTCGGTTCACTCGGATCTTACGAAAAGGTGTTACGAAGAGGCGGCTGAGCGAGAGCAACCGTTTACGAAAGATTCCCCAGGGAAACGGCAGCCTTGCTCACCGCCCTTTTGGTGCTGGTGGTGTTGGTGCACGAATTTGCACACGGTTATGTACATCTTGGTACTTCCCGTATGTGTGTGTGTGTGAGAGGTAGAGAGAGAGTGCGTGAGTATATTCACACGTCCACATTCGCAATCGCTTTCAGGTACAGTGCCGCAACCCGCGCGCACGCACCCAGCCTCCTTTTGTTCACTCGGAGCACGCACGCGCTCTGTGCTCCTGAGCGTTCCACCGTCCGCGTCATGCTTCCCTCCCCCCCCTTACACACACACACACTTCCTTGAAGACATGCGCTGCGGCTTCTTCCTGACCTTATACTCCACCACGCCCTTCATTATTCATCCCACCGCGTTCTTCCACTTCCACGCTGCCGTTAATGAGTACTCTCGTGGCAGAAGCTTCGGGGGTGTAGAACGGAAGAGGAGGAAGGGTGCATGAGAACAGATCGGAAGCTGAGAAGCACAAGGAGTCGCTCACGATGAGTGGGGGAGCTCGGGGATGGAGGAGCGTGCCGAGCCAGTCCCTCCCAACCCAGACCCCTAGGGAGGAGGAAGGTGTGAGTGAGTTCCTGGTGCGCCATGCTCATCTACATTGTGGTAACGATGGGTTTAATGACATGGCGGGGCGGGGCTGTTCATGATTAATTTCGTTGTGTGTATGTGTGTGTATGTGTGTGTGTGTGTGTGTGTGTGTGTGTGTGAGGCGCTCGTGTTTCTCTGTGTAGCTCGGATGTGCACGACTGGCGGCCATCCAGCTTCCGTTTTCTCTTAGGGTGTTTGAGTGGCTTTCGTTAGGAAGTATCGACCGAGCGGATTGGTTTAGTCAAGTCACAACTGCGACCAACCTCTGCTTGATTCAGTGATGGAAAGTGCCAGTTAAATTTTAGTATGATATCTTTTAGGTTTTATGTACTTAAAAGAAGTTTTTTATTTTATGATTTGTATTTGTTATGACGTCGTAGCCCTTTCCATTGTTTGATATGAGCGCGTTCATCACGGCCCGTCACGCCTGACGCGGGAAACAGAGTTAATTTACGTATGATGAACACCACCAGCAAGCGACAGGATCCCACCACCGCTTCCGTGGTGGGGTCTCGGGTAAAAAACCTCTCCCCCCTCCTCTCGTCCTGACACTCTTCAGTAGCCAAGTCACTCACCCACCCACCCAGTCAGTCAGTCTCCCGAACCCTGTCGACGGGTCGGGCAGACATCGACCCCTTCCTCACGCGTCGCCAGCGATGGCCATGCACCGTGAGCCTAACCTCACCAGTCGTGCATCATAAAGCTGCACTTCACGAGCCACCGCCGCCTCCTCACCTCTCAATGAACCCATTCTCCCTCCTCCTCTCTCCGCCCCAACGCCTCACGAGCCGCGCCCTAACCTCCGCTCGCACAATACTGATCGTATACTTTCTCACAACCCGATCATGTCGGAGGAACAACACGATCAGAAAGCACGCGATGCACTGACCCCAGGTCGTGTGTGGGTTCATGTGAGGGCGGGCTTGCTTGCTGGCTTCGAGGGCCAATATGTCGTCTTCCTTAAGCAAGCGTTCCTCGTGGCTGCCGTGGTATCTACACTTCCACCTATCGCTGTCATGTTAGTGTGAGGAGAGTGTCATTACAAGGATGCTTTCCGCAAGGGTAAAACTTAGGTGAATACCTGCCGAAGTCTTCTGGGGGTCTTCACCTCCCCATAGCACGGGTTTTGGGCCCACGCTGTTGGACTGGGTCGTTGGTCGAGCAAGCTGTTGGAAGCCGCATCCCACAGGCCCTGTACATAGCCCACCCCCCAACAGCCTGGCCGGTATACGATTCCTCACTCGAAGTGACCGCGTGACCTTCACCTGTGACACCCCCACCCCCTTCCCGCCGTCCCTCCCCTCGGGCGTCACTGGATTAGTTTATTTACCGTGAGTGAACAACACGGTGACACGCACCAATCCGTCACCGGATTCGCTCCCCGACGGAATGAAGCGACTGATGGCGCGAACGGTTGGGACAGAAATATCCTTCCTAGCAGCGTCTCCTGTCTACCAGAATGTGTGTGTGTGTCTGTCTGTCTGTCTGTCTCTGTCAACAGGTTATATATTTTTTTCTGTTCTAAATAACGTATTCGTATGGCAGCTGAGGCCAATGACTGGTGCACCAGAATCCAGACCATTTACGCGGACAGCCCCGGGGGGCTGATGGAAGGAGGTGGAGAGGAGAGGAGAGGAGGATTGGGTGGGCATTTCTCAGCGGTGTATTACTCCGCGGGCACCAGGTGTCCGCGTCGGTCCGGCCGGCGACGCGAGGACAAGTTCCCAAGCGCACACCACCCGTTATTTACAAGGCCATTTTCTCATTAGATCTTCCCCCCGGGAGATAGTCACCCTTAAGGGACCTGGAGGGTCGGGTGTGTGTGTGTGTGGTGGGGCGGCTACGGGGGAGGGGGGCGGGGGTGAGGAGGAGGAGGAGGAGGGAAGGAGACGGTTGGTTATCAGTGTTACCAATGTCATCATCCTCTTCTCCCCTCAGGTATCAAGAGCAGGGTTGCCAATGTCAGCTTGTTTTCGCTAATGAGGTTATCGCTGTCGCTGGTAGTGCTGCGGAATACCACACATATATGACCATCACCAGAGTCACCATTACCACAGTCCCCACACAGCCATCGTTACCATAGTGCACACACACACACACACGTCTCCCTTACATGTTCCCACGCCCGACATACACACGTCATCATTAGCGCTCGACCAACAGACGTCCCCCCCATCTTAATTCTCCTCACTTCTAGCCATTCACGAGACCCACATGACCCTTCTGGCTCACCACCACCACCTCACTGTGTATCCCGGCTGTCCACATCACTGCTCATCTCCCACATCCCTCTTGCTGGTCTTCGTCTACGTACATCACCTCTCCCCCCTCCTGGTCATTCACACACACCCTCCCCTCCCCCCATCTCAAGGGTTCCCCCCACGCCCCATATCCTAGCTATCCGTTCCCTCTGTTGGTTGTTTACATCTCTGACGCCCACTTCCATATCCTGGCCTCTGCTATACTGACCACCCTCCTCTTTCTTTACCTGCTCTCAAGACATCCTCGCTGTCTAGGTACCTTTTCTGAACGTCTACAGTCTTCTTTAGTCATTTTCCCTTTCGTTGGAGGAGGGGGTTCACGTGGACCCATCACCAAGCTGACTCCTCTTGCCATATGTTGTCCCAGTGGAGTAACGGGCGGAGGGCGGGTGTGCAGGTTGTGACGATGGTGGTGTCCTCGTGATCGCCCAGTCCCCGAGTCCGTGCTGCGTCACCAGGCCCTTGTTGGCTCTCGTGTGTGAGTGGTACGTAGTGTTGGGAGGGGGAAGGGGGTCGGGTCCTGGTCGTCCTCATCCGCCTTTTACTCTCATCTTGTGGGGTCTTGGCCTTCCCGTATCAACCCGTTTGGCCTTGCTTATCAACCGTCAATCCCTAGTCTGGCCAGGCCAGGTCAGGCAAGCCTACCCTACCCTACCCTACTCTACCCTACCATACCCTACCCTACCCTACCCTACCCTACCCTACCTACCGGCTGCACGTCCACTCCTCCCTCCCAAGCCCTCCCTGGTAGCCCTTCCAGTAATCACCCGGACATTCTCACACTGGACCACAGGATCAGCGACGAGGCTTCTCCAGTCCTCCTCGCATACCACCACCACAGGGTCGCCAACATCATCTTGAGCGTCCTCACCGCCCACAAGGATCATCGATTCCACCTCGGCAGTATCGCAGAACCATCTCAATTTGCCTTATCTCCCACAGGATCGACGACAGTCCATCAGAGGATTCCAGTCCGTGAAGACGTTTCTGTTTGTTTTTTCTTTAGCCCGGGCGGCTGCCTTGCATAGCCAGCCTCCTAAGGGAACAGAGAGCGAGAGAGAGAGAGAGAGAGGGTCGCCTCTGTATCCTTTTTTCAACTCCCGTTGGGATGAAGCAGCGTCGCCTCACTGACCGCATCTCCCACACTGCTGTCATGAAGGTCGTCTCCTCTCAGAGATACATTAACCTTACGTAAGGAAGGTCACCTCAGTCATCATCATCACACATCCCTAGGGGTGGGCAGCCTCCGCCCCGCACTGCCCCGCCCCGCCTCGCCCCGCCCCGCCCCGCCCCGCCCCGCCCCACCTCGCCCCGACGACTTGACCTTCCACTGTATAACATGACGGTTGACTGGAACCCGCATCCTGTTTTCTTTCTTCCCCTCTGCTCATTGCGATCTTCCTTGAGAGCAAGTCACGGTTCAGTTACGTAGGTCACTTGAGGAAGGGGAGTTTTTGTGATTGGTCAGTTTATTGTCGTACGGATTGGTTAGTTTTTGGACTCTACTTGTGTTTAATGCAGTCCAACCACCGACTCGTTCGATTTCAAGGTATTCTGAATTGGTTGTATCTCATCTTTGTACTGCTAATTAATACTTATGCATAGATAATTTCGCTTGTTAATCATTCATGTTACAATTACTTTCATTTTCAAGTAGCTTAGAGCATTAGTGTGAGTTACAAGTGCCATTTTCGTGATGTCGTGTCTATTAATATGGTGTGACCAACGTATTTTTGTGTTTACGATAATGGCAAAGAAAACGAGGCTCTCGTACAGCTATAACTAATGCATAACTTCTGTAAGGTCATGCAGGCTGGGTGGATTTGATTAAGCAAGGACATATGGGCTGATGCGTTATATATATATATATATATATATATATATATATATATATATATATATATATATATATATATATATATAT
>JAYMFT010373110.1:0-21378 GCA_038088735.1 Panulirus argus
TTGCCCTTTTATTCATACTTTATATTCTGTAATGTTGTGATCCAAGGAGTGGAAAATATGAGAGGTTGGTTTATGAGATTCATCGCATTATTACATGTCATTACGAAGGCTAAAAACAATGATAAATCCAATCTATAAACTGGACCAGGAATTACTTTGTTAATATCAGATCACAAGGGGGGTCTGAACCTTCTAATTAATCCTCAACAAAATTTGAATGATATGGCCGTTTAATTAATTTTATGATATGAGGTATTTGATTTTTTTACCGCCTCTGGCGAGTGAGTGAGGAGAAATCATCCGAATGTGGAGAGGGAACTTTGTTTCTCTTTCGCTGGCAGAGCTGGGTGACGGGAAGGGTAATATTTGTGGGGCGAATAGAATTCTAGATGCAGTGGTAGGAGGAGGGAGAGTGGAAGAGAGGGAAAGAGAGGGGAAATATAGAAAATGACTGTATTTGTATTGTCTGTGTCTGTGCGAGTATTTGGGTGTGTGTGTATGTGAGAGAGAGAGAGAGAGAGAGAGAGAAAGATTCATATAAAGATATAGGTATATATAAACATATGAATGGAATGAGAGAGAAAACGAGAGAATGTAGGCGAAAAAGAAAGAGAGGAAGATTTATAAAGAACAAAATAAAGAAAAGCTAGGTATTAAGAATAAAGAAATCCTGACTAATCCATGCGTTTCTCCCTCTTGTCCCGCAGGTTAGTGGCCGTTCCGGCAAACGAGTTGAGAAGGGATGCTGATATGGCTCTTGAGGGCGAGTGTTGAGTGCCAGTTTTATTCCTCCCCCCTAAAGTTTACAGCCTTGAGTGCCCTGACAAGCGGCCCACTCGGCGGAGCTGCAACTCAGTAAGTGCAAAACAGTAGCGAAATCCATTAAAATGATCGAGAGACGCTCGGGGTTTTCTCCATTGCAAGTTGGCAAGCGGTGAGGAAGAGAGAGAGACTTTTTTTCTTTTTTTTTTCCTTCAGGATCGCTAAGTGCATCTTAGAGGAAAGTGCGGGGGGGGGGGAGGGGGTGGGGCGGAGGGGCGCAAATAACCCCCATTACCGGCGCAAATGTTGATATTCGTGGATTTAGCAAGTGGGGGTAACCGGAATTGCTATGTCCAGACCAGCTGTTCCGGATAATGAGCGTCCTGTTGCCATGGTAACATTGTTTACAGTCTCTCCTCTGTGTTTGTTCCGACCCCTTCCCCCTCCCAGTGGTGTGTTGGGTCTCTCTCTCTCTCTCTCTCTCTCTCTCTCTCTCTCTCTCTCCTTCCCTTCCTTCCTCCCTACCTCTGCCCCCCGGGGGTCGTGCGACCTCTCTCCTTCTCCCTCTCTCTCCATGTTGCCTTGCACTTATAGCCCAGGATGATCCCCGCTAAGCAGCTTGCCCCAGACTCCAGCAGGGACTGTTCAACCTGGCACGGAATAATGTTAGTGTGGCCTTTACCATGATCGTTCGCGGCAGGAATACCTCACGCCTCTCGCTCCCTGCAGCAGGGAGAGAGAGAGAGAGAGAGAGAGAGAGAGAGAGAGAGAGAGAGAGAGAGAGAGAGAGAGAGAAAGCCTACCTATGGGAAACGTAAATATCAGGCGAATGGAGGGATTGATTTCTTGGTAATAATTCTAAATATCTTTGCTGTACGAAATGACACATTCCTGAGATTTATATTGCCTTTCGTAGGTAAGAGAGTAAGGGTTCCCAGAGGACCAGATAACGAATGACCACGGGGAATAAAGACGACATGATTGTGGATGACGTGAAAAGTATACCATATACTTGAGCATATTTTTCAGTGTTTTAATCTATATAGCGATTTATCCATCCATATATCTGTTCACCTGTACACCAGTCTGTGAATTTGCACACTCACACACACACACACACACACACCTACATAATGACTGCTATATCGATCTCCTATCTATTCATGTGCTTCTGTATGTATTCACCAATTAGTTTTGATCTCTCTCTCTTGCACTGCAGCTCCCTTTGTCATGCCCTTCTCTGTCCCACCCTGCCTGCCTGCTGTGTCGATTGCTTGTATTATTTTTATTCTTAAAAAATCACGCATGATGTGATTGGCTCTCCGTGCATGGCGTTGGCGTAGGGTGGTGTTTTTGTCCTTAGTGCCAAGGGTTGCAAGGTCATGTTCGCCCGCTGGATTCCCAGAGAGAGAGAGGATGCTTCATTGTTTGTTCAGAGGGCGAGTCTTTCTCTCTAACTTCAGAAGGGAAGTAGGACAGGAAGCTTTTACCTTCGTGGTGGCAGCGGCTAATGTTACAGTCATCCAGACATACGGATGTACAATTTATGATTTTTATAAGCACGAATATCTAGTATCTGTCATTCAAAACGGGGACTAAAGTGAAGAGGGAAATGAGGTTGTTGCTTTAATGAATATACTGACAGAAATATGAGAGTGTCAGCAGTATAATGTGTACAGGTAGAGCTAACCCTACATAATGTTAATCTGTCAAATATAGATAAGTAAAAAGTAATGGTAGAGCCCACCTCTGTAACCTACATTCATATTACTCTCTTTACCATTTGTAGTAATACTGACCCATCCTGTACCGTGCTTGTATGTATGCAGAGAACACACGGGGCCCCTCAGCCAACCACTGTAGCCTGCATCATAGTTATTTATATTTCTATAACTCTATACTCCCAAGTTTGTCCTGTTTGCAATGACTTTTCCAGGTCATAGCTTGTGGACTGGCGATAAGGCGATTAAACCGACTTATTAGTTTTTTAAACTTCAGTAGAATAAATGTGATTATAAAGAAGTCATTAAAAGTATGCTTAAATGACCACGGAATTTTTTGCCGATAGATCTTGTAAGGTTCCCACAAACGCTTGGTTGGATTTGGTTTTAATAACTTCCAGTTCAGTTCCACTCGCTTGTAAAACTCATCAACGTTTAAGTTCCGCACATTGAGCACCTGGTTTTTAATAACTGCCTTCTGATGTGCAGGTAGGACACAGCGAAACCATATCCCTCTGATATAACTCGAAAATACAGCAAAAGCAATCCTGATCAGGGGTCTCTAAATACAGGAAAATCATTTTGCTGGTGTTGTGAAGACGAAAGAATTCCTCTTGAGCTGAAGACAGAGTAATTCCTGTTGACCTGAAGACATAAGACAAATGACTCGTGTTTCAGGAGAGGAAGACAAAGCCAAAGTTCTTTTTCCTCCTCTTAGATCCTACGTCATGGCAAGGAAGAGAGTTGCATCTTCCTCAGTGTGGAATTTTTAAATGTGTAGCTACACCTAAGACGAACAGATTTAGAGTGAAGAACCCTGTGTTCCACGGGTTCAGCAATGACTTCTTTCAAACGATGTGAACGGCAAAAACTTCGTATGATTAAACAGACAAGAACTTCATTGGGTCGGGTTCGGCAGGACCTCGTCTGGAACGGTAAGAGGATCTCAATGCCGTGGTAACTGCATATCGCTTCTGACTGCAACTTATGCCAGTCAGAAAGAGGAATAGATTCAGCATTGGAAGACAGTGCATATTGCATTACTGTTGTTGCAAAATATGGTGTTCATTTTTACGATACCATGCTATCACGATTATTTTGAAAACTTCAGTATCAAAACTTCTTTTTCGGAGACGTGACGGAAAGCGTACGAATTCAAAAAATGATGGAATAATTGTTAATGGTCTTTGACCTGCGGTGTACGTAAGCCAGGTATCCACTCATGAAAGCTGTGTTCTAAAGCCTTGTAACTTCTGTGTAAAATTGTTGGGTAAAAAAAATTTGATGTTGGTGTGAGGAAAAGAGGATTGCGAACCATGAATAGCGATAGCCAGAGCGCTTAACATTTAGAAACATGGCGGGAACATAAACCGGCGTCACAGACTTACAGAACTGGTGTGTGAGAGAGAGAGAGAGGGAAAGAGTGACGGTAGAGTGAGAGAGAAGATAGATTGATAGATAGAGAGAGAGAGTGAGAGTTGGGAGGGGTAGGGGATATGGAAGGAGAAGTGGAAGACTGAGAGAGAGAGAGAGAGATAGAGAGAGAGAGAGAGAGAGAGCATAACTCAGCAATCTGAGAATCAGTGTGACGGTGAGGAGACAACCCGCACCGTTCCTCTTTAGAGGCAAACTTCTCGGGCGCTGACGTTGTGTCTGAGGACTGACAGATGCCAAGGGAGGGGCATGGCCGGGCGTGCCCGCCCTCCCTCGGCAGAAGAGCCACATCCCCCGTATTCATCAAGAATCGGGAGGAAAAAAATATAGAAAACGAAAAGTCTGTGCTTGCCTCACCACAGAAAACTCCGAACGCGGGGATAATCTAGACGGCCTTTGAAAAAAACGCTGACACCTCCGCACTTTTCGAGAGAGGGACAAAGCAATCCTCGGGAAAAAACGACAGATCAATCGGGCCGGCACAACACATCAAATTATTCTTAACCAACGTTTTAGAAAGCAAACGTGTGAGATTGGATCCGCGCAATAACTTGCATCAGTTTGGACGAGCAAGAGAGGGAGGGGGAGGGGGACACCCCCCCCTCCCTCGCCCCTGTCTTTGCCAGCTGTCTGGTGCCAGAGACACAATAAAACAGTGAACGTCGTTTGCAGTGAGTCCACAAAAGGGCTTTTGACAACCGCGGCCGTGTGGTTATGGCACATAGAAACAAACAGAGTGATATATTCTTTTTGCAGAAATGGTCTTTAGATTCCGAACTTCCCCGGCAAATTGGTACCAGAAACTGGCGTGAAGGTGGGGACTTGGCTGTATGAAGACGAGCGTCCATGCCGGGTTAAGGCACGGGAAAACAGCGATAGAAATGGCCCCAGAAAGTTACTATAAGGATGATAATCCAGACTATTGCCGCTTAGAGACCCGCTTTAGAACCCGCTTATCAACAGAAATGTACACTCGAGCGACTGGTCCTCGCCTCTCGTAACGATCCTACTGCCTATTGAGAGAGGAGAGTATGGCAAGACAGGGGAGAAAAGTAGCAGTGATTGGTACCTTACTTTAAGTATACCTTACGATGGTTTCTGAGGTCTGATACCCACCACATCTGGGTCTTGGGACCTCAAGTTGCCCTACGCTCGTTGTAAGTACTCAGATGACGAGGACACGACAAGTGTGGACTGTGCGACACCCAACAGGAACAGCACGACGACTTGTGGAGACACGACAGACTGTGTGACATTACAGCAACCAGTAACAGCGCCCCACGACCAGTGAGAATCAACAGCCAGTAAGAAGGCGACAGCCAAACAGAACTCGACAACCAGACTGAGCAATTCATGAACCAATCAGAACACGACAGCCAAAGGTGACACGACACAAGAGGAAAACCCATCCACACGACGGAACAAAACAGCATAACAGTGCGATATTGTGTAGGAGGCATCGGTTATAATAGTGTCCAGGGTCAACAGGTTATTATGAAGTACACCAAGAAACAGTTTATAGATGAAGTAACTACAAAATCAGAAATGACTGTTAATAGGTAAAATAGTTTACAGTAATGTGTTCTAAGAAACAGTTTACACAATCAGTTACTCTACAGTACTTAAGGTAAATAGGGACATTTTATTGTCAAGTGCTAAAAACAGTTTAAAGACAACTGTAACTGTACAGAATGCGAGGTAACCGTTGCTGGCATTCTCGACACAGTTTACAGTAAAGTGCTGCGGGGAAAAAAAAAAAAAAGCAGCTTAAATACACTTCAGCCCCAAAGATTTAGTGGTAATAACTGTATGAAACAATCGAAACCTTATGATTCATTGTAACGAAGCGAGAGAATGGGTTCTTTGGCCGAGCCACAAAACAATTGAGATTCTGAAACGTATTTGCTTTCACTCCGGGTCGACTGTAACTTTGACGGAAGGTGCTTAGAACGCGGACACAGCAAAACTGGGTGACGTGGCAGCTTCCACTGTCAAATTCAAAAGTATAATCATTATTTAGAATGTGATAGCGATATAACATATCATGCTATATATGTTCTTTGAAGTTTGAAATACATAATGGAACCTATAAACATTCTGATAAACTAAATATATATATATGTATATATATATATATAGAAATAGGCAATACAAACTCAGACACGCTTGACATGCATATGTAAAGCTATTAAAACTATAATGACCTTAATAAGCATAACGTAAGGTATACATATCTAATAAGCTTAATATACACAAGGAAAACTTTGTATATTCTAATGAGATGCTATTGCTGGATGGCCGGGGTCAAGGCGTCTAACGTGACGCCCGTCCAAGCCGACGCATTACCCAGATGACCGTCGGTTTTATGACAGAAGAAAAAAAAGAAGAAAGTCGTGATGTGGGGGAGTGTGTAAAGGTTTCGCAAACAGGATTTGAAATCGGGCGAACGCTGATGCAGAAAAAAATCTGGTCAAGAGATTTTTAATTTTGCGACGAGGGAAAAACAAAACTCAAATAATGAGAACATGAAGAAGTCTCTCGGGATCAAGGACGCTTAAGTACGACCAAATATTATAGGGGTCGTGTATGCTTTCGGGGTCGTTCTCTGACGAGGACGACCCCCGAACTCTATCACGGACGATGAGGTCGTATCCTCCGATCCCAAATTCTGTTGGGAATCGACTCGCTTCTCTTGGTTTTCCTTCGCTTTCTCTTGTTTCGTCATGTCGTCGTCCGGGGTAACTTTGTTGCTTTATGTAAGGTCACGTGTCCCTTGTGCTGGCTCTCTGCCAAACACGGGTGCCTTGCTTTCAAGTAGTTCTTAACAACATATGTCTGTCTATCTGTCTCTCCGTCTGTTTAACTGTCTATCTGTTTATCTATCTCTCTCTCTGTCTGTTTGTCTTTATATCTCTCAATCGACCTATATATCTGTTTATCCACCTATCTGTCTATTTGCATACATATCTACGTTTCTGTTTATATATCCGTCTATCTGTCTCTCTATCTGTCTGTCTGTCTATGTTTCTATCTCCCTATCGACCTATCTATCTATCTAATCTGCCTTTCCGTTTATCTGTCAGTCTGTCTGTCTATTTGTCTATCTCCCTATCGACTTATCTATCTATCTAATTTGCCTGTCCGTTTATCTGTCAGTCTGTCTGTCTATTTGTCTATCTCCCTATCGACCTATCTATCTATCTAATCTGCCTGTCCGTTTATCTGTCTGTCTGTCTGTCTGTCTGTCTATCGGTATATCTGTCTTTCTGTGTGTCTGTCTGTCTCTGTATTTCTCTGTTTGTATAACTTTCTAGCTGCGATATGGAAATATAATCCTCTCTCGTGATTGCATCAATGTCTTCCCTTTAATGAGGAAAATACTATGTATAAGATGTAGAAAATATCCACATGTTTTTATGACAGACTTTCATCTGAATACCTAACGGGTTTCGAGGAATCCTTTTGCCATCGAGTAACGCGAGCTGATTAACGTATAGTCACGTGTCGTAACGTCAATGGTGTCTGTAACGTTCTGTTTTTAGCTTCGTTATTTATTCTGTTTGATCCACATGCACTGACATACGCATGTACTCACATATATATAAAAGCATTTACACAGACACGGATGGACGTGGCCCAACACACACACACGCACACACACACACGCCTTGCCCCTCTCTCTACACCCACCTAAGTTAAAAAATACGTCTCCTCACTAACGACCCTATTTAAAAAGCAATCATGTGTCCATCAAAATATCCTGGAGGTTGGCTCAACTCGAGGCACTGAGGTTTAATCCAGTTATTCCTTTGTGATTAGCCTCTCTGTTATCTTCCACGTGATCTTAACATGTTTAGGATACGTCTCCGTCGCGGCGCTAACCAGGTTAACGCGACAGTTATCTCGAGACATTAGCCTGGGTACGTTGGCCGTCGGAGGGGGAGGCCCTGGTCGTAGGTGTCGGACGTCATTGGGGGCGGACGTTAGCTGCGGGCGAGGGACGTTACCTGCCTCCTGGGGACCGTGGCTGCGGGAAGTTAACTTTAGCTGGGGGTGGGAGACCTTAGCTGCGAGATGGGGACCTTGGGTCGGAGCAAGGGGCCTTGGAAGGAGTCATAGCTGCGGGCAGGAGACCTTAGCTGCGGGCACGGGATTTTGGCGTCGGGTAAGAAGCGTCGCTTACGGAGGTCAGGGCGTGGGTTGGGGATACCAACTGTAGAGGAACCTTGCATGCGGGACGTCAGCTGTGGATAGGGTACGTTAGCTGCGGATGGGGGCGTCTTAGCTGCGGAAGTTTGGTTGTGTGTGAGGGAGGTTGACCGCGGCTGGAGGGATGTCAGGTGCTGCTGGCACAGGTCGGGACTGTCGGATGAAGAACAGCCTTCCTGTGCAGCGAGGGGAGTGGGAAGGCTGTTTATGATGGCAGGAAGAAGGGAAGGGAGGGAGGAGCTAGAGGGACGTAATGAAATACGCCAGACACACAGAATGACTCAGAAAATGATGGAAAAATATAAGAATTCTGGTGGACAAAGAGTTAGAAGATAAAGGAAGGAGAAGAGGAAGGAAAGAGAAATAAGGAATAGGGAAGAGGAGTAGAGGAGGGAAGAGGAGGAGAGGAGGAAGCTCTATCATTCATAGCTAATGTACCATACTTATTGCTCAATATTGGCTCTCTTAATCGTAAGTGGAATAATGAAGTGTCAAGGGCGGACCTATCTTTGCTTTAAATTACGGCCCTGCCTTCAGATGATCACTGCACACATCACCTTCAAAGGGACTCGAGTGTACATACCCACATTGCACTCTCTTAAGATGAGGATCACGTGTCTCACGACCCATTACATGTTCTAACTCATTCGCTCGCTGGTCACTGCGCTGGTGGTTTGAGCTTGCGCAAGCGCATTCTGCTGACAACCAAGAGGTCCCTTGTTCGCTCGGGTCCAAGGGCGAGGAGGAACGCCATGCAAGTGACTCGACACCTCGTGTGTGTGTGTCCTGCTTCTCCTCACTAGGCAGTGAGAAATGGCCTCCAGACGCAGTCGACTGTTGTGGGGTCGATCCCTCGGGGGTGGTAAAGTACGCCTTGATACGAAGAGCAAACCCGGTACATGAGACACTCGGTCAACTCTTGATCACCAGGGCTTGGCTTGGCCTTTGTCTACAGAGGCTTGCCTGGGTTTACTCCCTAAGGCTCGGCCTGGGTTTGCTGCCCAAGGCTTGGCCTGGGTTTGTTTTCCAAGGGCTTGGTCTGGGTTTGCCGCCCAGGGCTTGGCGTGGTCTTGGTCAGCAGGGAAAGGTCTCCCTCGAAGTATATATCATCCAGGATAGACGAAGTAAATCTGTCCAGACATAAGATGGTTGACGGTTTCAACTCCCTCATCTGACGTCACACTATGGTCATAGATCCCCATATATCGCACGACCTCCTCGACCTTACACAACCTCGTGTCATATATTGTCATTCCCTTCACCTTCGCGACGCCGAGGCAACGAGTTTCATGGGCAAGATGAAGACCTCCCTTTTTTTTTTGAGGACCTAATGACTCACACACATACACACAATTAATGACTTGAGGTTTTTCAAACCATATATGAAGAAGCGAGTTTAATTGAGGGAAGATTATGGTAGTTTAGCAGCAACTGTATAATCACGTCTGCTGGGAGGACCCGCCCTTCTCGTTAGGGGGAACTTCCTCGAGGCGATTTTATTCTGACTAAATAATCTTGGATCTTTAGGCCCAGGTAAACATCTAAGGCTTTTTTCAACTAAGGTTTGCCTTGGACTGAGATGAAGACACTAAATTCAGCTTGTCAGTTAAGGTTGCTCTTTGTAGAGGAGTAAATAACCATAGCTTTTGATGTTGTTCGTTGGTCTGATGATATTTCATCACTGGGGAACGAAACAGCTCCCAAAGAAGTGTAACTGTCTTTCAAATGAATTGATTAAATGGTCCACCACCACCTGCGCCCTGCGTTACCCCATCACCACCTGCCTTTCTTTCCGCCACACTTGGGCGGATGAGTTAGGGAGCTCCTTAATGACCTACATGAGAAACTATATTTCATACTATGAAAACTTAAGGTTATGGGGACGGGTGGGGAAAGGAAGAGGAGGTGGGGATGAAGTGGGACTGGGGTAAAGCGGCGGTAGCGGTGAAGTGGGATGGGTGAAGTTAACGTAGATAAAGTGGGGTTAAAGGCAAAGCGAGATGGGGTGAATTAGGCAGTGGTGAAATGGGGGTAGGAGCGAGTTGATTGTTGGTGAAGTGAGAGGTGTGGGAGTCGGCATGGATGGTGGGGAAGAGGGCGTCAATGAGGGAGAGGAGTACAAAATGGCGTAACGTGATCGAATTATGAAGAAGAGGACCTGCTCTCTCTCTCTCTCTCTCTCTCTCTCTCTCTCTCTCTCTCTCTCTCTCTTTTTGCCACTCTGCAAGGCAGATCTTGCCACCATAATCTGCGTGTTCACTCACTGAGAAAGATTTTACCGCCACTGTTACTCGGTTCACCTTGAAGACGCAGCCTCCGTCAGCTGTGAAAGCAGGAGTAGAAGGAGGAGGAGGAGGAGGAGAAGAGGGCAAAGAGGAAGGGAAGACATGGAGAAACCTTGCCACAAATAGTTAATCAAATCTCGTGTAACTCAGGACATTGTTTACAGAGCTGTGTCCTGTTACAACCCCCTCCCCCCATAGCGTGGAACTCGAGCATTCCAGTCCATAAATCCGTGGGCTTCCAGTTTTATTCCGTCTTTTATGTCGAGAGTTCCAGTCACTGTTTGCAGTCCTCATCATGCCCAGGCAGTAATTGAAATATGAAAAGTGTTAAAGACATAGAGAAGTGAGGAGAGAAAAGGAAGCAGACATCTTCCCTTTTAGAGAAGGAAGGGTCTTAGTTGTTAGGAATGACATGAGAAAGTAAAGGAGTTCCAAGCTTAACGGTGTAGTGAAGGAGTCAGCTATAAGGAAAGACACGAGAAAATTAAGAGTTCTAGAGCTTAGCAGTGAAGGAAAATATATCTGTCTGAAAAGACACGAGAGGGTAAAGATTTCCTAAGTTTAGTGGTGCAGGGGAGGAAACAGACATCACAACAGCCCACCATCGAGTTTCCAGTGACCACCACATAGTAAACATGTGACGACATAGTCCATAAGTCCATAACTTTGGGTGGTATTCGTGTCCATGACATCCTAGATACATTTGACATCTCACTCATTAAGTCAGTGACTGGAAATAAGAATTCAGTTCCAAATTTATAATTGAAAGTGTCAGTGTTTGTACGTAAAAATGAGATTGCAACATTAATCTCCATTAATCTCTAATCCTTGACGGAAAGTGACTACCTCATCTACATATCCGAAAGTAGAAATATGAGTTCAGTTTCTAATCTATAAATTAAGATTATTAATCTCAATTGAAGATTTTTTTTTTCTTTTTACTATGAAACGACGACAAATAACTAGTCTTCAAATTCCTGACTGCGAAGTTAAATTCCTGAGCCAAACCTTCAGGTATACGTCTCCAGTTCCTTACCCGTAGCTTGAAGTGACGTCCAAATCCCCGAGCCTGTTCCTGGAGGCAACATTCCAGTCCCAGAGTTCACAGCTGGAAGTGACAGAATTAATGGAAAGAGTAATCTCAAAGGTGCTTAAAAGGCGAGGGGGTTTGCGCCTTAATTTCCAGACCAGAGGCCCGGTGGAAAACTACTACTAGAACGTAGGTGATGGTGCTGGAGACCTGCATCCAAGAGGCCGGTGGCTGTTGGGCTTTGCTGGATTGAGATGGCTTTGGCGAAGACGAAGCCTTTTATACAGAGGTGAGAGAAAAGGACAGACAGGCAGGTAAGAGCAAGTTCGCTGGAGAGTGGTAAGGGGAAGGTAAGGTGAAAGAAAGGACTGTTTTATGTGTGAGGGAGTATAAAGCAACGTGAGGAAAAGTTGAGATAGAAATAGAATGATGGCCATAGGCTATAGGAAAAAGTGTGTGGGAGGAAATATTAGAGAGGTGATGATGATAAACATAGAGAAACACAGACACACGTACCGGCAGAATGGTAATAGTAAGAGAGAGAGAGAGAGAGAGAGAGAGAGGAAAAGATTAAGCCCTTTTCTTTGTCCTCCAAGATTGGTAGACCCGCCTGGGAAACTTCTTGCTCACCCATAAATCTTCAGCTACTCAGCTGAGATTGTCGCGAAGTGAGGAAGGTGGGGAACGTAACCCAGACTTATTTGTCTTGGGTGTTCTTCCTCGGTCTGTTGTGGCGCTGGTGGAGGGTGCTGTTGGTGGGCACTGGTGGAGAACAGTTGTGGAGGGTGCTGATGGAGGAGCGTTGGTGAATGATTCCTTATTTTTTCTTATTCAATGTAAGGTTAATACTCTCCGACATTGAGTATTGCTAATAGTCAAATATTAGAAGAATTAAGAGAGAGAGAGAGAGAGAGAGAAAAGCAAACAAAGAAGAGAGAAAGACAGAGAGATATACGAATGGAGAAAGGGAAAGACGAAGAGGGAGAAAAAGATCAGAAGACAGATATTTGATTATACGATGCATAATGGAGAAGGTAATTATCGGGCCTCGTCAGGGCAACACATAATGCTCGGAGCTGAACGTCATCTCTCTATCGAAAAATTGTAAGTCAATATTGAGCAAAGGTGACCTTGCATGACATCCTAACATCATGTAGAGAATGCATGACACAACCAGTTCCCACCGCCATCACAACCGCTTTTGGCTAAAGTGAGAAAGAAGGCGATGAAAGAGAAGGAGGAGAAAGGTGGGGGCCGAATTGGGGATACATTACGAAAAGGAAAAGGAAGAAGAGGAGCGAATGGGAGGGAGAGAGAAGAGCAACAGGAATGATGATAGTGAGAGAAACTATGAACTAGAGCAGGAAAAATGAGAGAAATGAGAGTAAAACAGGTCAGGAAAAACAGCTGAGGAATTTAGAGTAAGAGGAGGAGGAGGAGGAGCAAGAGTAAAATAAAGAGTAGGACGGAAGGGGAGTCTGCATTATTAGAGCAAGTATAGTAACAGCAATTAGTGAGTGCTTGAGGGTCGAGCTGGGTGAATACCAGGGAGGGTGGAGGCTCGGGGGAACAGGCACGGGTTCGGCCTGGCTGTTCCCTCCTACCATCAGGCCAACCCAGTAATTTCACGGTAGTTCGGATTAATATTCTCCATAATAATGACACCTCTGGTCAGTCCTGTTGTTATTAATTTTAGGACAAATTGTTCATTTGTTTGGAACGAGGCGAAGCAAAAAGAATTAAGCCAAAAGATAAGATTAAGAATAAGTAGACCATTAGGAGTAATGATTCGTATTAGATTTTATTTTTTTCACCTTGCATTAGTAGTGGTTGAGTGTGTGTGTGTGTGTGTGTGTGGAGAGAGAGGTTCACACAGTGCACAGATTTTGAGCTCCACATTTTCTTGTATTATTAATATATTCAACAAATTTGATAGGACCATGTTCACCTATTTTACCTAGTTGTCTTACGCTTCCTTCTTTTCCTTTTCCTCCTCCTCTTGTCCCTTCCTCCTCCTCCTCTTTCTTTTCCTCTTCTTCCTCCTTCCTCTCCTCCTCTACGAAGGTACCCACACCTGCAGCAGGTAATGTTACAGCGTCGTATAATACAGCCGACATCCAACACCTTTATGGTCGCTATCTCAGCCTCATTGTAATTTGTCCCACTTGTAGATCATCGCCAGGCATTCCTCCCCCCTCCCATACCCAAGTTTATTTATTTTCTTTTTAGTTTTAAACGTATTTCTTGTCTTAATATACATAGAAAAGGCATTTCAATGAGAGTATAGTTAAAGTGCACCTATCTAGGGGTAGGTGGAGGCAACTACAGAGCTTACAGTGGGTACAGTACATGGACATAGGACAGCAACATGAGTACCAAGGTGAGGATCACGAATTACTGCCTCACACTCATGAAGTTGTCCTACCAGTTCTGGGTTGAGCTTCACCCCTACTCCCTCTTCACCCTTTGCCCTCCTGCTACACTCCTGCTCCCTCCCACTTCCCTCGTCCTTGCTCCCTCCCCCCCTTCACCACTTCTTTGCCCTCCTGCTACACTTGTAATTCTTCCCACTTCTTTTTTTTTCCCTCTTCATCTCATTACTACTTTCCTCTGTAGAGTGTTGTTCTAGGTACAGTACAACATTCATTACTCTTTAATGTATTTCATTCCATCTGTTATTTTTTTGTTTATGGTCATCACGCTTGAGTCCCTCCCTCTAGACATGTCGCCCTCCATCTTGTTCTTCTGTCAGCACTCAGACATATTAATTCTTGGCCATGTTGTCTACCATCGTAACGTATACGTAAGGTAACTCGACACCGTTACATGGCTATGCTCACCCACACACTGCCTCATGGACTGATGCATTTTTCTACCTTAGGTCCGTCCACCATTCATCTCCTCCATCTATCTTCTTTCTCCATGTAGCTACTCCTCTTTTCATTAGCTATTTCTCTAAACATCAGATTATATAAGAGTCCACGTTGCTACATATATTTTCCAGTCTAGGTTCTTCATTTACCATCTAGTTTTCATATTTTCCATCTTCCGATACTCGTCCCCATCTAGTCATTTGCCCGTCCATCTATATAAAGATGACCTAATCTGTGTAGCCATTTCCAAGTTTCCACCGAAGAAGTGTCCTTTTCCACTGAAGCATTTCCTTATCCTAATACCTAGCCATTTCCTTATATAACTAACCATCTTCTCTTCCACCTTTCCGCTGTTTCATTCATGACTTTGCCTTCACATCCCTTCCCTGCTCAGATCCTCAGTAGCAGACACGTCATAACTCTTCCCATTCACCTTCTTGTTACAACCGCGTCAGCAACTACGTCAGCAGCGCGTCAGCAACTAGCTCATTAGCTAAGTCAGCCACCACGGCAGAGGGCGGCTACTTGGTAAATGTGTACACAGAAGTCCTTCAGCAGGTGGGCGGCGGACGTCGCCGGGGTGGTAGTGAGTGGCCCTCTTGTTGCGCCCGGACGGCCCCTCTGGCCCTCCTGGCCCCGCGCCCACACACCTCCTGTCTCAGCCCCTGCAGACGCCCCTGGGACCCTTCCTGGCCCAGCAGGCTCTTCCATCAGGGGTTGGTGCCGGAGCGAGGGTCATTGCTCGTGTTCCGTCTCCTTGTCTGTTGCCTTGTCGTGGGTGCGTAGACAGACTCTCACTCTCTCTCCCTCTCCGCCATTCTTATACGAGCCGGTCGTCGACTTGAGAGGAATTTTATCGTTCTAGGTTATATCACTTAAACACTGAAATACTTTAGTTATGTACTTTTACGGTGCGTCTTCCAAGCGTCTCGGACTAGTACGCATGCGCGAACCCTCGTCCTCCATTAGTGAACGTAAAGTATCGCCTTTTTTTTCATTTTGGCATCTCTGTAGGGTCTTTATATGTACGTATCTTCGTGATATAAGTCCAAGACCTTCGTAAGGTGAG
Organism: Panulirus argus; assembly: GCA_038088735.1. Taxonomy (NCBI): domain Eukaryota; kingdom Metazoa; phylum Arthropoda; class Malacostraca; order Decapoda; family Palinuridae; genus Panulirus; species Panulirus argus. The sequence continues at coordinate 15,384 of JAYMFT010373110.1, forward strand.
TGACTGTTAGCCAACTCGACGTCAGTGGATGTGGCCCTTTGGAAATGAAATGAAGAGGATTTAATACTTCTCTACACCGGCATCACAGTTCCTGAGGCAGCGAATTTACCACTAGCTCTCGTTCTTCATTGTCAGGCAGCTCTCGCAACCCCAGAGCGGGACATCACACGACCTTCGTCAGGAGGTTAATAAAGGGGACGCTGGGTATTGCACCTCCTCTGGCCCTGGAAATTATGAGCCTCTCAATGCTAATTACTATTCCTTGATGGCGAATCCTCGCGAGGGAAATGTGAGCGAGAAGCCGGGTGCTTCTCTATACTGAATAAATACTGTCACGACAGTGTAGAGTTGCGTTCGTTTACTGTCCTTGATTTACGGCAGGAAAGGTGATTGTGTATAGAAAGGAAGCAGAAAAAGTCGCATCTTCCTTAAGATTTCTCCTGAGTAATGTTTACTAAGATTGTGATTAAATGCGATCGACTATCAGTCTCAGATTTTTCCAAAGAATCGTCATCGTGAATTATTTTCTCTGAGGAGAAACATTTCGGTTTCTGAATGTGTCATACTGTAAACAGTTACTGGAAGACTCGTTTGTTTCGAAGTTTATCCGGCTCGCCAAGTACGTACGATTCGGGGTTCGGAACTTCGACAATGAATTATAAAATTTTGTATTGCCTGGAATTTCGGTCTTCACTCACCCACCCAATCCAATATTCTTTTTTTTCATCCCTGACGTCACCGGGAATCTTATTCCACCGAACAGATTTAGATCACTCGATATAAAATTTGTCTGGAGAGGCGTAGTAGTAGGTCAGAGTTCATCTGAGGTACTCTGTAACGTTCAGACCGAACCCTGACCATCTCGATAGCTTTTGTTGTTGTTAAAAGATTCGCCAGGCATTAGCTTAACCCGGGGCTCTTGTCTGTCGACGCCCCGTCCCTACTTGACCCTATCGATAAGGGTAAACCAACAGGAGCGCCCTGCTCAAAGATGTCTATTTGTGGGTCTTGAGTATTGACCGACACTGGTCGGTTGTTATGTTAAGAGAGAGCCGTTGGGGGATTAACTGTGACGAAGACCATGACTGCTCGATTGTTGATACGATGTTTGGGACTGAATGACTACTTCTGTTCGAGTTCTGTGGGAGACTGAAATTATTATTCGTCTGGTCATAAGCAGGTGCGGCGTGTAGGTGTGCTGGCAGCGGCCTCAAATAGCCTGATTGATCAGAGAAACAACAGCGGCAGTGTGGCTTCAGAGCAAATTTGCTTTTCACGTGTTTTTTTGCCAGCCTCTTCGAATCCTCATATCAAGTGAAGGCCAAGAGTGAGGCTTAAGAATGGAATGTTATACGTTTACTGAATACCTCATAAACAGTAAACGGAAACGGGAATCCAGAGCCCAGACAACTTTTATAACTTTCAAGGTTTTGTTTTCTTCCTCTCTTTTGATTTTAATATTATCATTAATTTCTGACGATGATACATTTATGAACCAAATTTTCCGGAACGAGTGAAAGCAATCTAAGATGGGAATCTGTGTATGAGTAAATTCTCTCATGATGTAGGCATAAAGTGGACTATCTCTTTCACTGACACGAAGTGCAGTCCAGGCCGAGCGGTTGGTGAATGAGGGGGGTCGGGAGTGTGGGTCGAAGCCCGGACGCATCTACATGCTATGAATGTTTTATCATAACAGTGAAGCTTGCGTTACTGTATACGGGGTAGAGAGAGAGAGAGAGAGAGAGAGAGAGAGAGAGAGAGCACTCACTTGCCCCTGAATGTTCAAAGAAATATATGCATGAGAGGTTTAATGGGAACGGTTTCTCTTTAGGCGAAATACGAAGAAATGATGAGGGCATGAATAGCTGCGTGCTATACGGGGAGAAGCGTATAGAGTCGCTATACCGTATAGCGTATAAGAATGGTGGCTTTGTTATGTATAAAGATATAAGGAGGTAAGGGAATTTGCATATCTGGGATGCTGAAGTGCGTGTTACCTTTGATGTAGAGGGAAAAGTAATCCTCATGATTATATTTAATAATACATATGTATGGGTATTTGATTATCTTGATTATAAAGAGTAATGAATATGTATGTGTTTTATTTTTCCTATGCATCGTTGATAATCACGAGGACAATTAACACTGATTGATACCAGGGCATTAGTGTTTAATCCACACATTGTACTGGAGGGGAAATCCAAATTTCCAGTTGATATGTCAGTAAAAATGACGTTTAGCAAAGTACTCTCCACAAGTCAGTATATTTTTACGTTACAGGGACCAGCTTTTACTACATTATAAACCATACGTACAGGAAGAAGGTATTACGGATTCCCCTGACGAGATTGGATTCCCTTTCCTGGACAGCGTTGGGTTTGAAGCTTCGTTTTTTCCTCACCAGACACCCCTCTCCTCTCACGCTGGTTACATATCAACAATATAATGTGCGCTTCGCTTCAAAGAGAATCATGTATCGTAGAGAGAGTGAGAAAGAGAGAGAGAAAAAGAGAGATAGAGAGAAAGAGAATGTGCAGCTACGCTATATATTTCAGTCCATGTGTACTATCTAAATCTTTTCTTGGACAATGAAAATGCTACTCCCTTTGTATGTAGAGACCAATTTGGAATATAGTAGCCATCCGAACTTTTTTTTTTCTTTTTCACATTTGGATACTCTGTACACACTTGTGTACATCTTTCACAGATTTTTCTTGTTTGTTTAAGCGCTCCCTTGTTTGGTTTGTTTGCGTATATCTGTTAAAGCTGTAACTCTGGAGGCAGTTTGGTTGGACGTTAAGAGAGACGTGTTTACCAACTTCACTCGCAGGGGCCCGGGCGAGGAGGACCTTCCTCCTATGTTGTATAGCTAGGCAAGGGACCCTAGCGAGGACCTGCCTCCTGTGTTTTATAGACGTTAAATGAAACCAAATGACAGATTTATTCGTTGACATTACTGGACTGGAAAGTAATCTGCCTATGCAATTTTTAGAAGTAGAGTTTGATTCTATTTTTAGTAGGATTTTTAGACGGCAGGATTCGCATGAACAGCAACTGAGGTGAAAGTAAAAACGACCTCAGAGAATTCTGCAACAGGAGCAGCAGTGCAGTAACAACACTCACTACAAGAATAAGACAAGAACAACAGTAGAATCATTTAGATAACAAGTTCAATAGCGGTACAGCACAAACAAGAAATCCAAAGACGCGTTATTGCACAAAAAGAGAGAACGCCTTAAACATCCTGGACCCCAGACTCTTCAACATCTTGACATCCGCCATCAGAAACAACATGAGATGAACGGTGGAGAAGCTCAGAAGTGCACTGGAAAACTATTACAAATTGTACCAGACCAGCCTGGCTGTGGGGAGCTATGTGTGAGCCTGTGGGCTGTGGCTTCCTACAGCTTGGTCGTCGATCAACGACCCAGCCCAACAGCCTGGGCTCAGCCCGGATTGTGAGAGTGAAGACCCCCTGAGGACTTCACCAGGCGATGGGTAGGCCGTTTTGATGACTGTTTTTTCCCCTAACACCTCGAAGCTTTGGAACCTTCAACTCTCTCATGTCTCTCCCAATAACTATGACCTCGTGCATTTTGATAGACAGGTTTTTCACATCCTGCAGAATTCGTGAATACTTTCCCTCGTCTCTTCTTTTTCCTTTTCATCAACCTATATATTTCAATTAAGACCTGGCTTTGATGTGGACTTTAGCCCGTGACTGGAGCCTCCAACATAAAGAAAAAAAAAAACTAGAAATAGAACCTCAGTACTAATAAAAGAAACAACAACAAATGGATCAAAAACATCAGCAACGGCACCGTCAGACAAAAGCACCAACAAGGAAACAATGGCAGCAACAACAGCCACCAGAATAGCATAACAATAGCTTAAATACCAACAGTAAAAAACAGACACAACACGAACCATTGAAAGATGAAAGTAATACTCTTCTGTTAACAGGAGAAGGCCTGAGTGACAGACAACAGACCATATTTCAAAATAAACTGTTTATAAAGTATTTTATATTTCCCGTAGTCATGGTGTATGATATGGAAAAAAAGAGAAAAAATATTTTGTGTATTCTTTTTGGAGGAAGTAATGGCTGTATACGTTCGAAATAACCGGGAACTTTAATTTCGTCAAGAGAAGAAGTCGTTAGTTTAAAGAAGAAACTTTATTTTTTTCAAGGCCCCCTGAGCTGCTGCTGCTGTGACGAGAGCGAAATATATTTTAATCCTCGACAGAATACAAATCCGACGCCGTGTTAATGAGGATAATTTGGGTAATTACGATGCTGGTGATGATTCTACGATTACGGAAGGCGGTGTAGGTGATAATGAGGTCGGGAATATGATGGGGCAAAGCTTGTATTTACTTTGATAACGATGGACGGAGTGACGACTCTAAAAAAAGTAAAACGAATGACGACATTTTAACACTGAAGTTATTGTTTTATTTTGCCGTGTTGGTAATGATGAGAACGACAACGATAGCGGACATCGTGGCCACGATGGGGGAAGTTTCTTTTATGTATATTTTACGATAATTGATGATTATGGCACAAACATAGATATACTTCAGAGAGCAATAGACGAGATTTAGTTGATGCGTTCGAGGACGGTGTGGGTTAGACTAAAGATGACTATGATGGTGGTTAGGTGGACGGATGAAGTGAAGGAAGTTGTAATTCGATGATTTTTACAGATACCTGCATTGTACCTTGAACGGCAATTGAACAGTCAGGAGGGAAGTAGCGTTGAAGAAAGCGTGAGGGTTTCAGAGTCAGGGACATAAACGCGGTTTACATAGAGGCCATGAATTTAGTTGGTGATTAAGACTGGACAGTAGGAAGACAGGGTATTATTCCATGGGCCTTAAATCACACTAACAGAGGTACTGAGTGTTTTGACTCCGAGTTGTTTATTTTGATTGGGAAAGCTGGTAGAGTGAATGACTCGGGTTTAGAGATGCCTGCGCCAGTGTGTCTCATGAGATATGAGGGTTAAAAACACGCCCATGATAAATGAAAGAATAATTCCATAGAAAGAAAACGAATAGAAATTACAGATGAGATACAAGGTATCGTTATTACTTACGAAAGGTCGTAATAAAGTTCTTTTCTCTTAATTCGGACTGAAATTTGGAAACTTTTTTCAAGCACCATATAAAGGAAATTCACTGTCCAATAACAGTTTAGGCTATACAAAGGAAAATATATTCCCCTCTTAAACCAACACAATATAGCCGATAATGAATGGTAATGTGCGTTCAGGGAAATGCATATTAGTATTTAAGTAGAAGTTAAATATTATATTGCCCATTTTACAGTGTGGAGAGATTAAGGAACCATACACAGGCACTTCTTATGGACTTACGTGGCTGATATTAACGAAGTGCACAGAAGAAGGAACACGAGAGAAGAAAGACACAATTACGAAAGGATTGATTGCTTCATCATTACTGCCAAATCGATACCAAATTAGTGAGGTCGAGTCCATCACCGGTATTATTGTCAGCTTCATCTCGGGAGGCCCTTGGGAAGGTGGTGCCTTATAGCTTGGACACCCCTGGGATAGTTCTCCCTCGGACGGGGTCCTGCGAAGCCCCTGAGGTCATTCTCCACCGGCAGGGGCTCCTGGGACGCCCCTGAGATTATTCTCCTCCAGCAGAGGGTCCTGGGACGCCCCCTGAGATCATTCTCTCCCGGCAGGGAGGTCCTGGGACGCCCCTGGGATCATTCTGCCCCGGCAGAAGTCCTGAGAATTAATGACGGAGGTATGAAAGGGAAGACGACACCGCTCCCGCCAACGGTGCGGCCACACGACTGATGTTGGTCATATTTTCCTTCCCCGTCCAGACCAGGGATATATTTCCTCCCGCACATTTCATCGAGAGATGCGTAGCATAGCAAACTTCCTTATATATATATATATATATATATATATATATATATATATATATATATATATATATATATATATATATATAT
>JAYMFT010373121.1:0-21377 GCA_038088735.1 Panulirus argus
CGTTCGGATTAAAATACTCATATCAAGATGCACCTTAACACTGTTGCGTTGGTGTGGTCGTGACTCTTGATAATGATTAATATTCATCTCAATTGTCATGCAACTCAAAACTGATGCTTCAGTGATGCTACAGTTCACAAGAATGCTGCTTCATGCAGTTTACAGACTTACCAATGAAATGAAAGCAGCCACCTAAACCATCTACTGTATGCATTTTATAAAAAATGAAAAGCAAGCATCTATCTTTCCTGATCACATGCACTAAAAAACTCATTTTTATGACAGCATAGTGTCAGACAAAAAAATCATCATTCCTCATGGGGACAACAACCTGAAGCTGAAGTGTCTGCCAACAGGTGAATGGATCAATTAATAGCGTAGGTCTTTGTTTGAGTCATCTGTATATGAATACTACTGATCAGTCTTTTTCACTGTTTTTTGGGCAACTATCCACTAGATTTCTGGTGTTATAGAAACATGAAAAACAGAATTTCCATGAATGTTGAAAGTAATCCCAAGGAATTCTTTAAATATGTAAGATAAAGAATTTAAAAGACCCATTAGGACCACTGATAATGGAGCATGTTAAAGTAATTGATAATAACAAGGAAATGGCATTCATGCTATATAAAGTCCTTTGTCTTTCACTGGTCTGCAAAATAAAGACAGCAGTTACAAACTTTAGAAATCTAAGGTATGCAGCAAGCAGTGTTAAAGTGGAACATTTGAGAGAAAAAACAAACAAACAAGAAATGCTGATGGAGAAATAATGGAGCACTTTGCAAAGAACAAAGAATGAATCCAGAGAAAGTAATTCAAATTCTATTTTCTGATCTTTTCTGGATTTCAATTCATAATTTGAACTGGCATATACTTTAAATTATATAAATGACCTCAGAAGAATCTACCAAATGTTAATCAACCAATATAAGTCAGTATTTAATACAAGAAAGGTTGAAAACATTGACAGTGAGATATTTAATGACTATGATGACCATGCACTTACAGATTTACATTTATTTGGAAGTGATATAATTTACATAATTGGTCGGCACCAGGCCCTGATAGAATTCCAACATTATTTCAACATAAGACAAAGACGATAATACTTGAACCTTTCATAATGATTTTGAGACAAAGCATAGAGGAATTATGTTCATTATGAGTAAGAGAAGGAATGTTAAAGTGAGGATGTGAGGGAAAGTGAGTTGAAATATGTGAAGTGGAATTTCATCTATGTAAGAGTGAATAAGTTTATAGGATTAGAAGTCAGAAAGAGAAAATCCTTAATGAAGAGAACCATGAGGGACACCTCTCTCTGTAGAATAAGTTGACAAAGTCTCTCCAGGAAAGACTATTACAGCAGATTGTTTAGAGAAGAAGCCATTCATTAAAGAAAAATGAAAAGCAGGAAAACCAAAGGAAGGAAGTGCATGAATATTTTATTGTATTAAAATCCTGTGCAGTATTGAAATAGTTCATATTACATTTGATTAGGGAATAATCACAGCTGTTCACTTCTTTTACATAAGAGTTTGACATAGTTTAATAACTAGTTTTCTTCAAAATGAGGTTCATTATCCTGTAGATGCTGCTGATATTTGTGTAGGGATTTGCCTAAACTGACTTGTGCATGTAATTGGTTTTTATTATTGATGCCACAGTAGAAGCTGTTACTTCTTACTCATGTTTTCTTTAGATTTAGTATTTGCTATAATCATTTTAATTAACTGGCCAAATCTGGGTTGCCATTGGTATTTTTATGCATAGGTTTTGGTAACATTGGTAATGTTCTTACATAATCAAGAGTAAAACTCAAAACTCACTAATTTCTAATGCTTTAAGGCATCCAGAAAATGGGATTTTCTGTTAATTAAGATATATCTATTTGATTGCTGATGAAGCTAAAGCAGAAAATAGTTTTTAGCTTCAAGATAATTTATTTCTGAGCAAGACAGTATTGTTAGTAATCAGATTGGGTCATTCCCTTTGCACGCTTTTAACTGTTCTTCTCGTGGTCTCCAACATATTGAATTTCCTCTTTGGTGGAGTAATAAGAAAATATCCATACATGTTTAGCAGTAGTTATGAGATGAGATTGTGATCTCCTATGATGCTAGTAGTTCTTCATAGAATGGTGGATGTGATCTAATACATGCTTTGGATATTTTCTTCTACATTTGGTTAGTGCTTCCCTGGATAGTAAGTAACTATGTTGGTTGACTTCTTATTTTGCAGAGATTAAGCCTTTTTATTAAAAATGGCTCTAATTGTAGAAATTTTGATATTGCAAAAGTAAATCTTTTATTTTTCCAGAATGATGAGCACTGTGATGAGACTGTGTGAAACAGAATCCCAGGCACTTAAAGCAAATTTAGGTCATATCTTAAGTCCAGAAGTGTCATCATCTCTCATGTGGTTTCTAAGACGATTCTGCCTTTCTTATCTTCTCCCAAATGAATCATTCTACACTGAGGTAATTTCTGGTAATTTTATAGAAAATTAACTCTTCTTTTTCCAACAGAAACTGAATAAGAAATGGTATTTTATGTAGGCATGTGAGGTCATTGTTTGTCACTTCTCTGCATAGCCTAGCGAAGGTGAGAAATGCAGTTTTAGAAAAAGAAAGATGAAGTACAGATATTTTCAAGAAAGGGTGTGCAGTTAGTTTAAGGTTCTTAGGTGATGAGGCCCTTTTTGATGGGAAGGAAGAATGAATGGAAATGATACTGGATGCAAAAGTCATTGCCTCAGAAAGAAATGGTTTTGATTGCGAATTTTAAAGCAAGATTAAGGATCCTTTAGAATTTCAGTTTTTAAAATCAGAGACATAATAGTTCACCTGTAGTTTTGGTAAAATAATAGAAAGATTTCAAAAAGAAACAAAGAACCTGTAAAGCCACGGTCAGAATGGATCATTTGTTTATAGTCTTGAGACTGCCCAGAATTTATGATAGGGCAGGCAATTTGAGTGATCCAAGGGGCAAGCCATAATAATTTTCATCCTGTTGTGACTGCTTTTCAGCAAAAGAGAAAGTACTATTTACTAGAGTTCAGTGCAGCTGAGGACTTAATTGTTTGTGTCATGGTATTAGAGGATTGTGTGCACAGGGGAGGGAACATAAAATATTTTTCATTTTTACTTACCTTCAGTTTATTGTAAGGTCATATTCACATATTTATTTATTATATGTGGTTCTTCTTATCATATCCATATCTTACTATAATAGAGGTGATAAGGTTATTATATATACTTGCATAACAATTTGTGTATTAGTCTTCATTTGTGTGATACAAGTTAATGTACAAAAAGTCCTGCAGATATCACATTTACGAATAGGGAAAAATGTGTGGCTACACCCACAAGGGTTAGTGTGGACAGAAGTATGCTATTATTATAAGAGATTAACCATAGTGCTGGTAAGCCATTCTTACAAGAGAAAATAGTATGATTGTTCTTCTGTATAAAGAAGTATTTAATACAAACATGCAATGGAAGTGACTGCAATATATAACAGAAGTGTTTGTAGTTAGATGTGATACAGCAACATGAGATCTATGCAGATGGAATGATTTGAACTTCCATATTGGTAAGATGAAGTGGAACAAGATTGATATCCTAAATCTTCAGATAATTTCAAGTGTATGTGTGTTTGTGCATACCTTTTTGAAGGCCGAATTGGAGTACTTAGAAGCTCCAAGTTTTGGATATAGGTACTTCAGAATCTGGGCCATTCTTTCTGGCTTCTGCGCATTGGTCTTTATGGCAGTTTTAAGGACACTAAGGGCCACTGTAGCCGTATAGACTACACATGTTAACTGCAATCATTCAAAATAGGTAACCTATCAGTCTCAAATTATAATGAAGATACCTTGCAATTAAAGGCAGGATCCAAGGGAACCAGATCCAGGACTTAAAAGCCAACAAAGGGAACCTTTCAAGATTCAATCATACTTTTGCTTCTTATGGCTTCAGGGGCCCTCAAAATTTAGGTGTAAGTATATCAAAGTCAGGTTAAGGGTTCAAGCTGCCAAACATTGGCCTTGAGAGCTGCTTTCAGGCCTTTAAAAGCTGCAAAGGCCACCTCAGTTATATAGATTACACTTATTTTACCTCACTCATTTGGAATAAGAAATCCAGCAGCCTCAAACCATCACCAAGGTACCTCAGCATCAAAGGCAGTAGCTAGCAGTACCAGAGCATAGCATTAGAAGCCAGAAAAAGCAAGATTCATGGGTATCAGAGCCTGGACTTCAAGGCTAGCAAATGCCCCCTTTGAAGGTTCAGACTTGCTACAGCTTTATATAGTGCCTAGAGACCCCATATTCTTGGTGTAGGTACTGTAGAATCTGTGGTGAGGTTTTAAGCTGTCAGATGTTGGTCTTGAATGCCAATTTGAGGCATTTAAGGCCATCTAATTCCACCACTGCCTCAAAAATTTTTTTACTGAGATAACACAGGCAACTGAATGCCCTAATAAAGGCTACTCAAAGGTAACTGAATGCCCTAATCAAGTGATATCATAAAGAAGATTTTCCACCTGAAGTAGAGATATTCAGTCCTCGCTTATCATTGCAGTTATATACAGGAGTGTGTACTTACATGATGTCTAATAGTCTTTTGGTATTGTAGTTGACAGGTAAGTGAATTCCCCAGCTATCTAACTATATGATGTCTTTCCTCTCATTGATTCTTATTTCTATGCTTGTAGATAGCATTCATTGTTTCTTTTTGAGGAGAATTTGTTTACTCTCTCTTTAGATAGATAGACTTGTTGTTAAAGGAGAATGTTTAGATAGATAGACTTGTTGTTAAAGGAGAATGTTTTCTTTTTCATTAGTTTTTTCCACAATCCCACATTTTGGAACAGTCAGGTCAGTAATCAGCAATGAAAGAAAACTTGCCATTATTTTGGAAGAGGATTATATATTAACTTTTTTTGCTGTATTTCAACTAGAACTTCTTTCCCAACCTTTTTCTCTCATTTAACCTGATGATGAGTTCACAGAAACAATTTAGATGACTCCTAGAGCATGTTGACATACTGCAAAAGTGTTGTATTTACCTCCTATTCCATCAGTCCAGCCTAGCTTGTATAAAGACATATTGGATGACATTTAAAGTAGAGCAAACCCAGAATGGAAAAGTACCTTCCAGATGGAGAGAGTTAACTAATAGCACTGTCATCCTAACTGAATTGTTTATTAGAATAAACAGTGTTTCTTATTTGTTCTTACAGTTGAGTGTAGCCTTAACGTCTGCATTTGGCCGTGATTCAGAGGGATCAGCATGGACTCTAAACTACTTACTGTCAGTGGTAGAACAAACATTAAGACTGCGCAGTGCTGAGCCATGTTTAGTTGAAGATACTGTCAATTTATTGGTGACAATGGTTGATAGTAAGGAAAGGTAAGTTCAGATGCTATTTTTATTTGGATGCAAAGTGTAAAAGTCACCACACCCATCTCCACCATCATACCCTCCCTCCCTGACCAAAAGAAAATGATAATCATGAAAGAAGCAAGAATGAAATAATATGAAAACTATTAAGTTTTTTATGACTTAACCATTCCAAGTCAGAGAAAGTTTATACCAGTTGTTATTGAAATGGCGAATCCTGAATATGTAAAATTAAAATTTCACTTTTTTATATGCATGATTAGGTGTGCAAGAATGATCAAAGTCATTCACTTTTTTAGTACAAATAAAGATTTAAGCATTTCTAGTTTAGGAAAAACTTATTATCTACCGGATTTGCGAGTCATAAGTATGGGTGGCACTGAGTGCCACATATGTGGATAGTCCCATGAAAAGGTACACCACCAGCCACTGTGGCCTGTACTATAGTGGGTTTCTAAGGCATTCAGACAGCACTAGTGATTCATCATTCATCTAGGTTGCCATCTATGGCCAGCCAACAGATCCTACAGCGTGTATGGAATTCAACTCATGGTGGGAAATTATGAGAGTAGATTGATGCCAGTAGCAATGAAAGGATTAAAATCTCCTTGTTATAGTTATATGCCTTGTCAACTGTGCCAAGAGTTATTCTTCTTTAATCTTTTTAATAATTTTTATTCCTCTCACCCATACACACCAGAATATTTGCTGCCTCTGTTCAGTCTTTAGTCAAGAAGCCACTTTTATGTATTTCAGTACAAATTTTACAAATCTATTAAAATGATTCATTGTCTCTAGTCTTCAACATCATAATGGCTACACTATGTATAGTGCTACCTTTCCATTTTTTTATGTGCATTACTGCTACATTCATCTCTGTAATGTCTTCCTCTTTTGCCACTTATTCTCACATCTTGTGTATTATTACTCCCAGTCAGTTTATTAATGTAGTCTTTCCACCATCTCTAGAACATCCTAGACTGCTTGATAGTAATATACTTTAGGTATGTTTTATTTTGCTTCACTCTCACAGTCCTCAGCAGGGATGACAGTAGTTTGAGAAGATAGATTGGCCTTATCAACCTCATTGTACTGCAGAACAGATAAAGCTTCTCTTTTGTTCAGAGCTTTTCTTCTACATGAAAACATCTGCTTTGTAGCTTCATTGTTTCACTGATATGATGCAAACTGTATTGTTTATTAACTCTTTGACTTGGAGTAAGCACAATGTTATTAACAGTAATCTCTGTCGTCTGTTAACATTTTTTACACATTGCAGTAAACTTTTGAAATATACATCAGATAACGTACTAGTGATGAAGTAAGAAAAAGATTATTTTGGACTTAAATTGAAATAGTTGATATCAGTTTAGTAAACTTCATTACCTGCATATTATTTATTTGGAAAGGTACCTGGAAATTTTTTAGGACTTATGAATCTTGCATGAAGTGATAAACTATTAAAAAAAAGTCTAATGTATTGAATAGGGGAATTTTCTGAGATTTTCTTATGTCATGTGTCTTACTTAGTAATTATATGGGAATAAGTGTTTTGTTTGAACAACATATTTATATGAGTATGTCCTCTTGTTTGGACATTTTTTTTTTTATAATGATATGCTGCTTCCTAGAATTGGATGTCTCTGTCCTCTTACTGGGTAGGGAAATCCAGTTCTGCAATTCATGTAAAATGAGCTTGCTGATATTTTGATCTTTTTATTGTAAATCGCCAGGACCCCTTTTATGGGGCTCCTACAGCTTTAAGGGTGCAGTTTGATTTTAGCAGGATGGTGATGGGCTCCTTTTCATTGAAAAATTCGTTTATGAAATTATATTGCTTACTGTCCGTTGACGATGATTCACCCTTGCCAAAGAAGACTTTTCACTTTTATTGTAATCATGTGCAGGCAGTCAGGCAACACTGCCTGCATATACATACTGGATAAACACCAGATTTGAGTTTGAATGAAATTAATGATGATAGATTGATACATTATCATACTGTGATGTACAAATATTTCATATTAAGTATTTAATCTTTTCTCAGAGGGCAACATCTTGTGAAGACTGAGGGACTTATGGAATTAGTGAAGCTGCAACAGAGTGGAACACTAAGTGCTCTCTCTTCAGTTGCTCAAAGAGGACTGATGCAGGTATGTGTTTTTGATAGTTTGAAGAAGCTAGAAAACGTATTCCAGTGTAAATATGCTCTATAACTTTGAGGAGGAGAGTGAATAAATGAATGAATAAAGATAAAATTTATTTACATATAATTACACCAAGATCAGTTTCAATGAGAGAGTCTGGGTGTTAGCCAGTTCCTTTCTAAAGGCTCCTGCAGTCCAAGGCTGTGCTTCTTCCTGTAGCAGGGAAATGTAGACTCCTTTGGAGTGAAAAGTTCTTTGATGAGACTGTATTTCCAGTGATACAACCTTGCTACAGGTGAATTTCCACTGACAGTGTAACCTTGAGCAAGCAAAGTCAAGTCACACTAAAAAGGATGTAAATGTTTTTTCTCTTAGATCTCAGAAAGCAACAGCCCCAAAATTTTGAGAAGGCTCCTATGGTTACATCATGTGTTCCTTTCATTAAGATAATTTTATATCCATCTAGAGGTTTCCTTATGCTTGCCTGATTCACCAACTTCATATGTGTGATATGCTGGAGCATTTGATATATTGAGGATTTGTTTGCATTGTACATTATGTAACCACATGTTGTACCTTACAGTCATTCTGGAATCATTTCTCTAAAGGATAGAAAAAATTTTGCCAGTTTTTCATTGTCTAAATGCAGCCTGAGCATGGGCTAAGAGTTTGTCATATTCATGGAATACCCCATCTAGGCACAGAAATGAGTTTGGCAGGAACTCATTTGTTTTACAAGCTCACCTGGGGCAGTCTTAAATGAAGTTATGTCGTCAATGTGTTACAGTCATCTGTTTTTTTACCATGGTTCATGTAAGATGCAAATTAAGTAAGAGTTGAAGATCTGTGAATGAAGTATGTTAATTTCTTTTATGTGAAAAATGGAATTTTAAGATAGTAGTTTGGCCATGTGGAAATTAGCAGACATAGGGATATTACATTACAAATTAATTGAAATGATGTTAGAGAAAGATGAAAGTGAGATTGAAAGTGCAGTGAAAAGGCAAGGAATATATGACTGAAAAAGCAATACATGAACTGTAGTAGTGTTGGGTAGTGGGAAACAACATGCTGGAGATAATTAGAGGTAGATCATTTAAGGAAACCGATTTGATCATCAATTGAATTAAACTTTATTTTTATGCCACTCTTGTGTATTTGTCTGTATTTAGGTTGAAATATGATTAACTCTTCTTTTTTTCAAAGTTTTTCTATGAAATTAGCTTCAGTGATGTTATTCTAATGGAGTTACTCTTGTTACTGTTATTTCTGATGACATGCTCTTTTCTCCATGAAAACAGGGTTTAGTGATGTGTGCAGCTTCTCTTGGGGACACAGATGCACGTACTCAATTTTGGACACATGTATTAGACCCACCTGTGACATCATTCAAGCAGTTAATGTCATCTGAAACCTTTACAAAACAGTATCAACAAGAAGAAATGAAGAAGCAAGTTCTATACCACATTGATAACTTTATAGGTAATAAAGGATAACTTTAATAATTTTTTGCTTTCATAGAAGGCATTCATTTACATAATAGTCCAACAGTTGACTCAAGCAGAATCAGTGCTTTAGGGAAGGTTCTCTCAATTTTAATAGTCATCAGATACATCAGTTCTTGTTTTGCAGCTTGGCTTATTCTGGGTTTCCTCCAGATGTTATGGCTAGTGCATTTGATTTTCTCATATTGATACCCATTATACACACATGCTGTTTTATTTTTTTTCTCTCTTCTTTACCAATAGTCATCCCATAAACTAATGGTGCACAAACCTTGACTTGTGTCAAACATAGTTTGAGACACAAGGTCAACAGAGTTAGAAACGTACACTAATATATATTTCATACATCACACATCATGATATATATCCACAGAGATTATTTCTTTCGCATTTGTTTGCGAGGTAGTGCTTGGAACAAATGAAGGAATGGCCTCACTCATGTCATCTCTATAACTAACATGCATAATAAACAGAAACAAGACACCCCTACTTAAAACAGCCCCAGAGACCTTTCCATGGTGTTCCCTGCCATTTCATATGCTGTGCCTCTGCCCATCAACAGCCCATTTCCCTCTGTGTACCACATAGCACCCACTCATTGTGTCCTCTGTATGCCTCATACTCTCCTGCATGTTCAGGCCCTGAACACTCAAAACCTTTTCCACCACATCCTTCCCTGATTCTCCCTTTTCCTTGTTCCCTCCATTTCTGACATATATAGCCTCTTAGTTATCAGTTATCCTCTCCATATATCCAAGCCATTTCAGCACACTTACTTCAGTTCTCTCATACCCTATCATTTGATCAACCCTCTTCCCACCATGTTACCCTCAAACATTTGATTTCCAACGTGTTTACCCTCTCTGTACGCCTTTATTTAGGGCCCACTCCTTTTATCCATACAACACTAACAAGATCACTATACTATCAACTTGACTGATGTAGTCAGGTATTACAAAAAACTTGATTCCTCTTTTATTTGCATAAGATTGAATTAGGAATGTCTTTATATTCTTGGACTTGGTACCGTATGGAGATTGTAGGTTGGGGAGAAGGATGCACATTCCAACAACTAGTTCTCAAACACCAAGTTTTTGTGTATGTGCATATGAATTATTCCTTTTATAGGTTTTTGAAAATGAAATTGAGTTTAGCAACAAATTTAATCCCTAAATTTTGTACTGCAGGTGCAGTTCAGGGATGCCTAATGCCTACTGCCCAGTGCCTCTTTTCTCGGTTAGTGGGCACTCTTGGGGATAATGTCCGACTTCTTGACCTGTATCACAACTACCCCACTGTGGTGGAGACTGTCCTAGAGCTTTTTGTTGAGTGTGGCCGGCGAATGCTGTGTTACCTCACACCAGTAAGTAACTTTGGGTTAATCCTATAGTGGATTACATTCTGTTCATACTCTGTTATGCACTGTAGAACAGTGTTGGTTTTCGACAGAAGAAAAATAGTGTGAAGGATGTGATGTTTAAAGGGAAAAAGGTGGTAATCACTGATTCCAAAGAGACACGTTAACTCCAAACACCTTCTGATGCCCATCTGTGTTGCATATACTGTGTGCCAAATTCAGAATGGTAAATGTATGTGTTTAGATCTCCCAGTCCGGTGTGTATTTCACAGCACTCAGATTTGCTGCTTCCATGCACATTGCCCTTGGGCTGCCATGAACCAGTGCACTGGTCCACAAAAAATTTATGATTTGCTAGGATGCCTTCTAAGAATTGAATTCCTACTTGATGTCATATAAATGAACATGCATATTACCCATTCATATCAAATCCTAAATAAACAAGAATGAACAGATTCGGAATATTATGTTAATACAGCAGGAGTATTTGCTTTAATTTTTTGTATATACATTTGTCTTCACTTTTTTTCTTTAAGAGTGCAAGTAAGCAACTGTATGAGGCATCAGTACATTTGGTGGGTACTTATGCCAAGCACAACATAGGACGTCGAACAGTGGAGTCACGGGGGGAAGAGGATCAGTGGAGAGATCTTCAGCTCCTAATGGAGCTGCTAACATCACTTCTCTCAAAGGTGTGAATTACCATACATGATTGTTGTAATATGAAAGAAGTAGATTATTAGACATAATTTTTTGGGGATTCTGAATATGTATCAAAGAATTTCATTGATGGATATAATCTGATGGGTGTAATGTTTTTGGTAGGTTTTATTTTCCAAGTAAAGTAGAGTGTGTCTGTCAGTCTTTCATACATGTTTGCTATTTCTCATGTGAGTATTGTATTCATTATCAGTGTTTGTTGAGTGTACCTGTTAAGTTGTAGGGAAGATTGGTGATTGAGATTGTGGTTGCAAGCAAAGAGCATCAAACTGGGGAGGAAGAATGGGGTTGTAGGAGTGGTAGAGGATCTGTGGATCAGATGTTATCTGTTATGAAACTGTGTGAGAGATACCTAGAGAAACAAAAGCATTTATATGTTGTTTTTATGGATCTGGAGAAAGCTTATGATAAGGTTGATAGAGATGCTCTATGGAAGGTATTACAAATATATGGTGTGGGAGGAAAGCTGTATGTACTGATATCTTTTTTTTACAATATTATGCAATTTTTTCAGGATTTTATAGACCTTGCTCCCACTGGTCATGGTGAAGATCAAGAAGTTGTAGCAGCTGCAGATGTATGCTTGTTTGGCCTCAATATCATTATGCCTCTTATGTCTCGTGAGCTACTACGACTACCAACTCTTTGCTCACAGTACTTTAAGATGGTCACCTTCATTGCTGAAATATATCCAAGTAAAGTGTGTCAATTACCAGAGGATCTCATGAAGGTATGGATGAAGGTCAGACAAGAGGAAATGTAAAAAAGCAAATTAATTGTTCAGCTTTTCTTTTCATTCAAGTTTCCTTTCGTGATATTATTCTCTGCATTAGTCTTTTTGGTACTGATATATTTATATGTGTTTAGTATCTCAGAATTTTTTACCTTTAATGTTTTGAATTACCTAAGTTTTTACTGATATTAGAATCTTTCAACAGAACTTGTTGGCATCTGTAGAGCTAGGTTTAACTAGTTTTGGAGCAGATGTTGGAACACTGTCTTTTGATTTTTTGGTGGTGCTTGGTTCCTACATTCATAAAAACTGTGGTCCAGAATTGCCAGTAAGACAAGGACTGAGGCCATTTCTAAAGGTAAGTAAGAAATATTGTGTAGAATTGAATCTCAGTGATTTTCAGAATGTTGGTTAAGTTGCAGGAAAAAATGAAGATCCGTATGATCTCGGAGAAAAAGCTAATGATTGATTATGTATGTAATGTGCATGATCATTGATATTTACTAGCTTGGGCATGCACCTACCCAGTAAATTTTTTTCTGGCTTATATTGTGAAATCAGAATTCAGTCACGGTGTAACATTGTAGTTCCTATTAGGACCACATAACAAGCAACAGCATTAAGAATGAATTTGAAATCAGTGATTATTTTCTGCTCCATATATCTCCCTCTTGAAGGAGAACTTATGCAAATTGACATTGAAGACTTGATAAGTGAATTACAAGCTCTTTTCTTGTGCTTGTTGATGGGAGTGCACAGATCTTAACAGAACAGGAACTTCAGTAAAGGAATTGTGAGATGGAAACTGACTGAAGTACTTATTAAACTTCGACTTTAATCTTTGTAATGACTGTACCCATACTTACCATGAGATAAACACTGGTTAACTTTCTAGTATTGATATTTCAGTATGTTTCAATGATACTTTTTTAGTTGTTAACTGGTCATTTGTTCAGGACCTTCATGTTAGTGATCTTTTTATACAATCCTGCTGAGGAAAGCAGAAAATTTTATACTAGACAACCTCTGAGATTGAAACGATATGGATGATTAAGATGAACATAAAACTTGAGTTTTAACCACTCAAAGAGTGTGCAAATTTCTTGATGTAGAAGAAGCACGATTATTATGTAAACATTATTTTAGGTGCAGCCGAGAATAGCATTCCAAAAACCAAGAAGAGAAGCCACAGTCATCAGTTCTGTGGTGGAATCAGTCTTGTGATAAGTATCACTTGATTTGGGATCTGCTTATAGATCATTAAGGCATAATAATGCTTTGATTTCTAGATTAACTTTTTTATGTATCGATCTTTATCTCTTGTGCCTGTTCCCACCAGGAACTCCCATCAAGGGGCTGGCCATGGCAAAAGAGTCAATTTATCCCTGTCCTTACATGCCTCCTTGCATACACCGTTACATACATTCTTCCTTCATTTCTCTTCCTCTAGTATCAGCCAGAAAAAAATCAAGGAAGCTAGGAGAGTATCTTGTATAATGCATTTGGAGGATATCAACTTGAGTACCAAACCTGAAAAAGTTTAGAAGAGAATAAAGAAGGTGGTTGAAAGTATATCCTACTCCTTTGCATTGCCTTAATCAAGGTAATAAAGTAATGACCTTTCTGATGTAGCTAATATTCATGCTGAAAATTTATCATCAGTATCTAGTGTCAACAGCTATACTGTGGAGTTCCAAGAAAGAGTTCCAAGAAAATAGGTAGAGAGACCTTTGCCCATCACTCTTCTCTAATAAAGAAAAGGACTGTGACGAGCCTTTTTGTATGAAAATGATATCAGCTCTTTCTGACTGGATGTAGTGCTTTAAGGGAGGATAATATATGCTGCAATGTGTTAGAACATCTTCCAGAAGCCTCCATAGAATTTTTGGATGTTTAGTGTACTTCAGTGTAGTTGGAGAATATCCCTTATTCTGTCATTTTTAAGGCAGGTAAAGATCTTGCCATTGTTACAAGCTATAGACATAATGCAATGAATAAATAGTTGTCTTTTCAAACTGATGGAAGCAGTGATTGATATTAAAATGAGTTGGTATCTTGAAATAAATAAATGTATCACCCAAATTTTTTTTTACAGCACCTTGTAATGAATATCAGGTGACATTCAGATGACATTCAGTAGCAGTGTTCTTTGATGTAGAGAAAGCTTCTGATACTATATGGAGATAAGGCATAAGGGCAGTTCCTCAAAATGAACCTTAAATGTGGACCATTAAGGTTTATTCAGTAGTTTTTGAAAGACAGTAAATCAAGATGAGGGCTGGGAGTTAGTATTCGTAAGAAATCCCCAAGGAGAAAAGTGTGCAACAGGGGGCATGATGACCAGTACCTTCTTCATTTCTGCTATTAAGTATGTAGTAAACGCTATTCCAGATGATGATAACTTATCCCTTTTTGTTTATGATTTGCTTGTCTTCTGTCATTTTAGATATTTTTTTATGCCAGATTGTGTTGAATAATCATGAGGTTCTAGCACTGTACAATTTCCAGTCCTTCAGTCTTTAAACTGGATCCAAAATGAAATGAAACCCTGGAATCATAACTGAAAGAACTTTGATGGCATACTTATCATCTTTTTGAATTTAAGAATTATAAAAGGAAAAATTATTATGATTAAAGAAACTGTAAAAGAGGAACTATATGACCACTTAACACAAAATGTAAAGAATTAATTGTTTATTTGGTAATGCGATAATCAGAAGTATTGTTTTGCAAATCTTTGCTGGTTTCCTTGCATCCAAGAATAGCAAACAGCCAGACAAAAATTTTGAAACTCTTTCCACTTAATACAGAAATATTAGTCAAATAGTAATTTGCTAGCCTTGTATCTGATTCATGATAGTGGGGATGAAAATTCATGGATACACCTCACATTGGGGGATAGAATGGTATTTCAGTATGTGCCAAGCATGTGTTCTTTCACATGCTTGTAGCACTTTGCTATTGATAAAAAAATTTTCATTCTTGAAATCCTGCCTTATTTCCTGGAATCATTATTGTACTGTTTTCTGGTTTTTATTTTTGTATTCTGTTTAATGAATTTGATTTTCTGCAGCTTGTTTTAGACCTGATATTGTCCCAGCAAATAAATTCAGACCTTCTTCAGGCAGCATCTGCAGCATTGTACACTCTCATCTGTTGTTTTCAGGTTAGTAGATGAAAGAAAACATGTTTATTGCATCTAGTTTATTTTACACTTGGAGTATTGTATACTCACATTGATTTTTATGATTAAGATTGAACATTCTGCATACATATAATCATTTGCATACTGGAGATGGATTGGCAATGATCTGCATTGACTTAGTTGTTCGCTTTACCTTCATAATTGTTATCATTTTTATGGTCTCAGGTTTGTAGATGATATCTGATTTCAACAAGAATAAGTTTTCTCATTATGAAGTGCATTCTCTGTTGTATTTATCTTAGAAATTGATTAAGGAGTGCTATATTTTATTATCAGGCTGAATATCAAGAGTTGGTCCAGTCTTTACTTCATAGCCAGACTGACCAAACAACTGGACAACGGTTGGCAGAAGCCTTTACTCAGCTCACTACAAATGTTGAACTTACAGCTGATCGCATCAGTCGCATCAAGTTCAGGGATAACTTCGAAAGATTTATCGCTAATGTTAGGGGCTTTCTACTCATTAAATAAAATGCACAATAAATTTCCTATTCGTAAATTGTAAATATTCTTAGCAACGTAAGAGAGCCCATGACTTAGGTAAGTTTACTGAATATTAAATTTTATTTTATTTAAGAATGAAAGAACTCCTTGTTTTTGAAATTCAGAGTATTTGGAGCTGTGATGTACCGTAAGGAACATTGTAATAATGAGCTTCACAAATTATAATTTTTATGTATATATAATAGCAAGTATTACATGCGGTACTATTACTGATAAGGTCACACATAGCCTGGTGAGGCTTAGGTATCATGAGAATTGTCAGTCACTTTCCCCTATCAGAGTTGTATATGGTTTCACAACCCTGTTTTCCTGAAGTATAGTAGATTTTATGGAAAAACCATTGCTTAAAGAATTAAGATAAACTCTCGGAAAGTGAAAACTTTTGAGCACTCTCATCTCTCTTGAATTTATTTTTATTCATAATTGAAAAACCTTGTTCTTTTGATGTTGTTTGTGGATCAGTTATTTGAATGTAATTAAGGGTTTTTCATTTTGTACTCCCACAAGATCTGAATATGTTTACAAGTTCTGCTTTTACTTATTCAGTGTCTTGTTTTTTGACACTAAAATTCCTCAACTCTGAACCTTTCAAAACCAGATTTGCCTGACACCTGTCCATATGCAACTTTCAGTAACATTGTTTGCAGTAGTCATGAAGCTTCATATTTGGCCTCCATGGCCTTCGGTACCTGTGCTCCATCGAGTGAACACCTTGAGGCCATCATGTTTTCTGATTAATTAAGATTATATTGTAAGTGTTGTGGGGGTTGTGCAGGTGTATTATGCTCTCAGAAATGCTTTCACAACTCTTCACCATCATCTCCCAATATTTCTAGTGAGTATTTGAATTATAGTTATATTATTTTTAATTATATCTATTTTTCAGACAATTAATATTGATTTAAAGGATGTTGGCCCAATCTGGATTTTTCACTTATTTGGGCAACCCTGGGTTAAATAGTCCAGATTTGATGGGTTTTAGTGTACTCAAGATCTGAGTAATCTAAGTGAGCTTTGTTTTTACATCTTCTCTATCAGATTCATGTTAAGTGCAGCTAACCTTTATTTTTTTCTCTTTTACATTAAATGAAAAAAATCCAATTTGCCATAGATAACTCAGTTACTGGTTGTAATTGTTTTAGAATACAGCTTTCTGTTAGCCATGCATTGAGATATATAACCATACCTGTCAGGCTGTGGCTAAAGTTCAACTAAGAGTCTATTATTGTTTTATATGCAATTATTTTTATTTGATATAAGAAGTGCATGATGGCACATAGGGAACATGTATGATCTGCAGATGTTAGTTACTCACATCTTACACATAGATCATAATTCTTCTTTCATACTGTCATGGACTTAATAGTCAACCATTCATTAAAGGAAATGGTGTGAGTTTAAAGCACTTGACAGAAGAAATCATGATGGAAGTTGATATACAAGACTATTCATAACTGGTAAACAGTCTGGAACATTACAATTCATAACTGGTAAACAGTCCCTAACATTTCAACCCCATAATGTTTAGTAAGAGCTGTAGTGATTACCCATGCAGAATCAAGAGTAAAGAGTTGATTGAGTGCTGTTGATTATTTCATGATTATATATTTTTCTTTTTTCTTTCTCTTTAAATGTTTTAAAGCAAATCTTCATCACCATTCACTGTTCTGAAAGTGGGTTATATGGAGATTGTGTTATAAATGTTTGTGAAAGAAATTTGAGGCATACCTCAATCTTTCAACACGTTCTTTTACTTTAATTCAGGTCAGTATGCAGAACTCTTCAGCAATTATATCAGGGGATGCTTTTAAGTCTTTAAGGATCTATAGATGGTTACTAGCTAAAATGTTTGAAGAAGAATATTGATTTGCTGATTTATAGGTATTGTTTTGATAATAGTTTTTTAAAATAGTATGCTATCCTTTTTTTAAATTTTTATTTCAAAAAGTAAAATGCTTTAATTGTTAATATCCAAAGCTTTTGACAGGGTGTGGCATCAGGGTCTCATTTATAAGTTCCCTCATTTGGCTTCCCTCCCTCATATCTAGTATCCTCTCTGGCTGATCTATCTCTGTGGTTGTTGATGGGTCAGCCTCTTCCCCTTTCTTCATCAACAGTGTTGTCCCTCAAGGTTATGGCCTTTCCCCTTACACTTTTTCTCCTTTATATCAACGATTTCCTTTCTTTACAAATACACATATTCTGATGACTCAACATTGCATTCCTTCACATTCCTCGATTCTGCTCTTTATATTCTCTGTCAATCTGCATCTTGTCTTGCAACAGCTTCCTCAGACTTGCATAAGATATTTCAGTGGGGTAGACGAAATATGGTTCTCTCTCCTTCGATGGTTGTGAAATTCCACCTCTCAACTTGATGAACGTACTTGGTATTACCGTGACATCGACTCTCTTGGAAACCCCACAGTACACAAATAGCTAAGTCTGCCTCTAAGACCCTGGGAGTCCTATTTAGATGTCAAAATTTGTTTTCTTCCAAACAGTTGTTCCATTTATATGAAGGATTGACCTCTCCTTATATGGAGTACTGCTTTCACATCTAGGCTAGTTTTAGCTCTGCATCTATACTAGACAGAGTTGAATCGAAAGTGGTTTGACTTATCAACTCTCCCAGGCTAACATTAAAACTAGACCCACTTGCCTCACTCCGCAATGTTGGTTCACTTTCCCTTTTTATAAGTATTCAGGGCAGTCAGTTTCCCTAGCCTTCTCAGCTCTCACCTTTTCTTAATAGATGCCTAGTAGACTTCATGTACCAGTTGCTGGCTGCCCAGTCAGTCTTCTCCACTCATCCATGTTCTTGTATTCTCTGCTTTCTTCAACTTCTTCTGGTGTTGTCCCCCTCAGCTACCATAAAAAAGTGTTCTGAGAGTCATTAGTATATTAATGGCCTTCGTTAATGTAGACCTCAGATTATCAAGTGAATTCCACAATGAAGTTTCTTGGTAGATATGTTTGCCATATTCAATCTCATTTTCAGACTTTTTCGTATGAGTTTATATATTTATCTGTTAATATTAACTTTATTCCCAATTACATGGACTTGATCAAGTGTATAAAATGAATGCACCATTTGAAAGAATCAGTTTTGAGGAATAGGGGCCCCTGTCTCCAAACCTGCAGGCAGGTAAAAAGCAGGGATGCTCAGTTCCTTATTGTAAACTTATTACATCAGTACAGTAATATGTACAAAAAATTAAACTGTACTTTCTTAAACAGTTAATGGGCATAGACTTGATGCATTTTTAAACTGTTGATGATTATCTCATCCCTGGACAAAGGTTAAGACCTACAGAACAGTCTGTTTGACTATTACTGTTTGCTGGAGTTACTGCAAGGTAATGCATGCATAATCAGTTTATATATCTTGGTTACTAAGTGCTGTGTTACAGGTCAGTGTAGTGTATGGGGAGATTTTAGCTGTGTTTATTGAATAATCCATAGTAGTAGGTAGTAGTTGGTAAGCAACCTCCAACCAGGGAGGTACGTAACCAGTACTACCCACCTGGATATTGGGAGGGTTAGTGACGTCTGCTTAGTGAGCCAGCACTTCCTTAGTTGTCAAATTGCACTCCTTTGATCTAGGTTGCTGGCTTCTCTTTACTTAACGTTCTGTTCACAAACATACAGTATCTTCTTGTCTCATAGCACTGGACAACACTTAACTCACACAACTCATTCTTTAAAAGTCTAGATTTTCCTGCAGTGAGCACTGTGTGCCAGCCGTACATTTTGGCAAATTGGCAGGAACACATTAGGCAGAAGTAGTTGGTAGAAACTAGAGGTAGGAGCCTCTGAAGCCACTGCACTAGAGTTGCCCTTTGTCAGTAGCCTGGTAAGGGTGAGGTACTATAGGCTAAGAAGAGCACTGGAGTTCAATAGCTATGGAGCCTCTTTTGCCATGGTCACTCCCTTGAGGGAGTTCCCAAAGGTAACAGGCTTCAGAGATATAGATGGAATCCATATTCCACCCCCTCAAACAATGCATTTTACACCGAGTCTTCTTCAAACACTTTGGTTTTAATTAGACCACTATACATTGGGTATCAGTTACTTAATAACAGTTCCACACACTGAAGATTTCTGTGTACTGGTTGCTCTTTTGCTCAATAGAGCTTAGGAATCTTATAATACCATTTTCTTTTAATGGTCACTGGTTACTGAGTTATCTTCCCCTTTGTAAAGAGGTTTACATGTCCAGAAACTTTGATGTCCTGCTGTTGAGCAAATAATTAAGAGAAATCCAGGAAGCATTTTAGGGTATCCAGTGATAAACTTGGCTGAGAATGCAGTCCACTGCCCATGTTTCATAATAGCTGTTTAGGTAAAGTTATGACAAATTGTTTTATTGACAAGATATATGTCTGGTTATATAGTTATGGACTATCTTGTTTTTTATAATTTGCTTTTTCTTTTTTTTCTGGGCTATTGGGACCTTATTTTACTAGAATAAGAAAACTTATAGTTGCCTATCCTGTTTTTGTTCGAGTGTCATTTATATTGTCATTGAAATAATCACTGGAGTACAGAATTAATCCAAAAGGTTTGAGAAGATTGTAGAAATATGTTGTTTCCAGACTCTTGTAGGAGCCAAGACTCAAACCAACAGATGGCTGTGTTATATTCAGAACTTCGAAACTTGGTCCATTATTTTCATTTTCCCACTTTTTATTTTTTCATACATTCACAGCAGCCTTATTGTTGTGATTTCCATGTACATAGAATTTTTTTTATATAAATGGTATTTCTGCAAATCCCTGTGTGTTCCTATTTATTCTCTCCTCTCAAATTTTAGTGTAACGTTTATTTTTTGTCATATTGCCATTGGAACTTTGCTCTCGGACATTTAGATATATCCACATTGTATTCAACGATAGGTTGTCTTGATTTATTTGCCTTTTTATTCATTTTTTCTGTATAAGTAGAGTACCAAAATATATGCTTTTAGGTTTTATTATGCCTTTAGTTATAGTGTTCTTGTTTACTTTTAAGAGTTTTCCTTTTTTCCAAGTATAATGAGTGTTTAATTGCACAGAGTAATGGAGATCTTAAATGTAAGCTTGATTACTGTTGTGCTTAGATTAACACAATGACCATGCTTCCTAAAAACTTTGGTACCATTTGTTAACTGCTTAAAGTATTACAATTGCTGGAGTCCATGGTTTCTCTGCAGACGGGAGTTGATACAGAAGATTGGATTGAGTAAGCATTCATTTAGCATCAGTCTGATATTGAGCAAAGTCCTTTTTATATGGTAAAAATAGTTTTAAAGCAATTGAGTAATGTTAATCATCCAAGTGATTGTCCAAAGAATTTATTGATATGAGTGGTAGTAGAAAGTGAATATTTCATTTTCATTGCATTACCTAATTGTACAAAGATAAGGTCTTTTTGATAATGCTTTCCCTATTCTTTGTTGCTGAGCCAAAGATATAGTGTGGTTTTCAATCCTTGAGAAATTTGCTGCTGAGATCATCATCCAGGAATTACGCTGCTGAGATCATCATCCAGGAATTACAGAAAATGTATTACAATTTTTATGCAAGTTAGAACTGTCTCAATAATTACTCCTGTGTAAGTAAAAATGTTTTATTCTGAATATGGTATAGTGCATTACAAAAGTAACTTGGCAGCAAGGTTCTCCAGGTTCCATAATTGCCCATCTTTTTTTGTCACATTTAGTCTAACCCTGTTGTGTTGTTCAAGAATATATATATATATATATATATATATATAATATATATATATATATATCTATATATATATATATATATATATATATAT
>JAYMFT010373132.1:0-21376 GCA_038088735.1 Panulirus argus
GCAGATACAAGTTCAGCATTATATGGATGAAAGAGGATAATGGTATATGGGAATTATCTACATTCTGTCCTAGATTACAGTCATGCTACATGGGCATTTCAGAATGCAAATGTAATGTAAGGGACAGTCAGTACAAAGTCTGATATCTTCTTGGTATAGGCAAAAGAGTAAAGTTTGTGGAGACTGGGAAAAGAGGAAATGGTATGGGTGAGAATGGAATGGGGAAGGCGAGTGCACTTGCATAAGAGACTTGTGTGAGGACATACCAGGAAGGACAGGGTGAAGAAAAAGGTGAGGGGAAAAATGAATATGGGAGTGGACAGGGAATAGAAGCATTCAAGGAAGCAGTGTTTACATGTGCAAGAAAAGCATATGTATGTAGATGATGGGATATGGACATGTAAGAAAGGGTAGTCAATGGTGGGATGAGGAAGTTAAGCTGTTTATGAAAAGGAAAAGAGAGGTGTATGGGCATGAAATGCAAGGAAGTAGTGTAGGTGATTGAAAGGTGTACAAGAGGAAGCAGCAAGAAGTTAAGCACAAGGGCCAGGAATTTTTTCTGTAAAAGAAGGCAACTGAGAGTTGGGGGAGCATTAGCAGACTTCAAGGATAAAATGTTTTGGAGGGAGGATGAACCGTGTGAGAAGAAAAGAAAGTGTCAGTGAAGGGAGCAAACAGGAAAGCAGTAACATGGGAGAGAAGAGGTGGAAAGGAAATGGAGTAAAGGATGCGATTTTAAAAGCTTTCATGAACATTTTATAAACAAAGAATATGTGCATGACATGGATGGAATCCTAAAAGAAGATAGTGACTGTTAGTTAAACTGTGAAAGTTAGCATATTAGTTCTCCATTTGTAAGAAGGAAATATGAATGACTGAAATATAAGAGGGACTTGGTGCTAAGCTGCAAAAATGTTGATAAAATTAGTGTACAGTAAGGCTGGCTATTTGTTAAGAAATGGGGAAAAAGGTACACCAAGCCAATAATCAATCTCTGCACATTAGTAAAACTACTCAGGGTATCTGCACAAGACAGATAAGGACCAGTTTCTAACTGTGGAGTAGTGACTGAAAGAATTATGGTCACAGTAAGCAAAGGATGGCAGATTTGTGACAAGGTGTTGCTATGTGAATCAAACATTTAATCAGATGCTTATAAGAAAATGTTATGCATCTAAAACATTAAATATACAGCCTCAAATTACTTAAATTAAGGGCTTCCAAAAAGTTGACAGGATAATGTGTGAAATATCTCATGATTTATGGTGAAAAGATTTATGGACAGGACAACCAGAGATCTTGACATGAGATGAAGCAAGAAATGTGTTAAAAATGATGTAATGAAATAATTTTACAGTATAAAAATGGAGCATGAATGGAGTAAAATGATTGAAAACATAGTTAATGCATGCTACATACATGAAATTTAAGTAATTCTGTAACAGAGAATTTCCAGATGGGGCCCCATGAGCATAAAACTCCTAACCCACACAGTACAATTAGGTATTTACACAGGGCTGCAGGGGTCAGTCTTTGGCCTACTGCTATTCTTGATGTATGTAAATGACTTGCCTAATGGAAAGGAATCATGCCTAAACATTTTTGTGGATAATGCTAAGATTATGAGAGAAATACAGAATGAAGACTGCATCCAACTATAAAGGGACCCTGTCAAACTCCAAAGCTGGTAAGATAATCGGAAGATGAGATTCAATCAAAGAAAGTGCAAGGTGAAGAGGAGGGGACAAACGAAAGACCTTCTTAGTATGAGAATTACATGTCCAGAAAAAATTAGAGGAATCTGCATGTGAATGATTTCTAAGAAATAACATTCAGCCTAATTTATTGCCAGAGCTAGGGAAAATGTGCAAGAAGCAAACTCTTCAGGCAAATATATGAATCGCATTAAAATACGTGGACATGGACATGTTCACAAAATTATTCGTTACATGCATCAGATCAAAACTCACATTCTCATGAGGTATAAAAGTAGTTTCATCAACCTGTAGCTTATCTCTGCCTGACTTAAACTACTGAAATTCTAAAGAGTGAATGTTGATTGAAATATGTGTTCCACCAACCAGCACAATGCTAGATATATAATCATGAGTATACTGACCACTGATATGCTTGCTGTCTAACTAATCAATTGAGATTAAAAATGAATCAAATAGATAATAGCTTAGAAAATAGCTAGAAAACTAATTGCTAGTTATCAGTACACTGCCAAAAAAATACTTTTCTCAACAATTTATCACCATAATGATATAATACAGTGACAAGGATATAATTTTAGTAAAATAAAAAATTACAAACTAACCCCTTGCAGTGGATGACTTGTAGCTGGTTTGGACACCAATGATATCTTTTCTATGTCCCATCATTGAATGGCAATTTTCCTGCGAACCACACGACAAGTATAATCAAAGGTTTTAATAAGGTGTGACCTATTAGGATAAAAAAAATAAATAAAAAAAAAAAAACACTGAAAGACAAGGGAATATTTTGTACAATCAATCTGAATGGAGGAGGGGGAGATCCAAATTAGCAAAGCTGTGTGACAGAGTAGAAATAAAAAAGGACATGAAAATGCCAATCAAAGTGAAGTAAGAAGCATATCAATTAATAAAAAAAAATTTAATGAAAATTAAAAAAAATACAAAAAGTGAAAATGGAAATTGGTTGTAAGAAGACAGTTGAAAATCTGATAAAGAGCGACAGAGTGAAATTAAAAAAAAATGTACTTTTAAAAGGCTGTTAAGGGCCTTCACAGTGAAGGATGAGATTTTAAAAGCTTTTGTAAACAAAGAATATGTGCATGACATGGATAGAATCCTAAAAGAAGATGGTGATTGTTAGTTAAGCTGTGAAAGTTAGCATATTTGTTCTCCATTTGTAAGAGGAAATATGAATGACTGAAACATATGAGGGACTTGGTACTAAGCTGTAAAAATGTTGATAAAATAGTGTACAGTAAGGCATGTGGTATAGATAAGAGCCTCGCTATTTGTTAAGAAATGGGGAAAAGGGTAAACCAAGCAGAAAAATGATATGAAATGATCAAACTCTGCACATTGGTAAAACTACTCAGGGTATGTGCCCATGATAGATAAGGACCAGTTTCTAACTGTGGAGTAGTGACTGAAAGAATTATGGTCACAATCAGCAAAGGATGGCAGATTTGTGATGAGGTGCTGCTATGTGAATCAAACATTTAATCAGATGCTTATAAGAAATGTTTTGTGTCTAAAACATTTAATATACAGCCTCAAATTACTGAAAATAAAGGCTTCCAAAAAATTGACAGGGTGAAGTGTGATATATCTCATGATTTATGGTGAAAAGATTTATGGACAGGACAACCAGAGGACTTGCCATGAAATTAAGCAAGAAACGTGTTAAAAATGATGTAAAGAAATAATTTTATAGTATAAGAATTGAGCATGAATGGAATGAAATGACTGAAAAGATAGTTAATGCACGCTACATACGTGATATTTAAGAAATTTTGTGACAGAGAATCTCCAGGAAATGGGGCCCCATGAGCGTAAAGCTCCCAACCCACAAAGTACAAATAGGTATTTACACAGGGCTGCAGGGGTCAGTCTTGGGCCTACTGCTATTTTTGATGTATGTAAATGACTTGCCTAATGGACTGGAATCATGCCTAAACATTTTTGTGGATAATGCTAAGGTTATGAGAGAAATACAGAATGATGACTGCATCCCCCATAAAGGGACCCTGTCAGACTCCAAAGTTAGTAAAATAAATGGAAGATGAGATTCAATCAAAAAAAGTGCAAGGTGAAGAGGAGGGGACAAATGAAAAAAGACCTTGGTATGAGAATTACATGTCCAGAAAAAATTACAGGAATCTGCATGTGATTGAGAGCCAGTAATGGCATTCAGAGGCCTCAGAGGGCCAGTTAAGTAGTTTTCCAAGTCTTGGAGGGTCAGTCATGTAATCTAGAGGCCTAATAGGGCCAGTCAAGTAATTTTGGAAACCTTGGAGGGCATGTGAAGCCTTGGAGAGCCAGTGGAGTAATTTTGTAGGCACTGGAGGGACAGTCAAGTAATTCTGTAAGACTTGGAAGGCCAGTTAAGTAATGTTGAAGGCTTTGGAGGGCTAGTCTAGTAATTTAGAGGTCTAGGAGGGCCAGTCAAGTAATCTAGAGGCCTAAGAGAACCAGTCAAATAGTTTTGAAAGCACTGGAGGCCAGTTAAGTAACTTAGAGCACTAGGAGGGCCAGTCAAGTAATTTAGAGGACTAAGAAGACCACTCAAGTAATTTTGGAGGCCTTGGAGGGCCTTTCAAGTAATTTAGAGGCCTAGGAGGGCCAGTCAAGTGATTTAAATGCCTAGGAAGGCCAGTCAAGTAAATTTGAGGCCCAAGAGGACCAGTCAAGTAGTTTTGGAAGCATTGAAGGCCAGTCAAGTAATGTAGAGGCCTAGGAGGGCCAGTTAAGCAATTTAGAGGCTTAGGAGTAACAGTCAAGTAATTCTGAAAGTCCTAGAAGGCTATTTAAGTAATTTAGAGGCTTAGGAGGGCCGTTCAAGTAATTAAGAGGCCTAGGAGAGCCAGTCAAGTAGTTTTGGAAGTCTTGCAGGGCCTTTCAAGTAATTTAAAGGCCTAGCAGGGCCAATAAAGTAATTTAAAGGCATAGGAGAGCCAGTCAAGAAATTCAGGGGCCTATGAGGGGCAGTCAAATAATGTTGAAGGCCTTGCAGGGCCAGTCAAGTAAATTAGAGGCCTTGGAGGGCCAGTCAAGTAATTTTGGTAATTTAAAGGGCTAAAACAGCCAGTCAAGTAATTATGGAAGCCTTGGAGGCCAGTCAAGTAACTTATAGGCCTAGGAGGGCCAGTCAAGTAATTTAGAGGCCGAGGAGGGCCAGCCAAGTAATTTTGGAAGCCTTGGAGGGCCATTCAAGTAATTTAGAGGCCTAGGAGGGACAATCAAGTAATTTAAAGGTTTAGGAGGGCCAGTCAAGTAATTTAGGGGCCTATGAGGGGCAGTCAAGTAATGTTAAAGGCCTTGGAGGGCCAGTCCAGTAATTTAGAGAGCTAAAAGGGCCAGTCAAGTAATTTAGAGGGTTAAAAGGGCTTGTCAAGTAATTTTGGTAGCTTTGAAAGCCAGTCAAATAACGCAGAGGCCTAGGAGGACCAGTCAAGTAATTTAGAGGCCTTGAAGGGCCAGCCAAGTAATTTTGAAAGCCTTGGAGGGCCACTCAAGTACTTTAGAGGCCTACGAGGGCCAGTCAAGTAATTAAAAGGCCTTGCAGGAAGAGTCAATTAATTTAGGGGCATAGGAGGGGCGGTCAAGTAATTTTGGAAGCCTTGGAGGGCCAGTCAAGTAATGTTGAAGGCTTTGGAGAACCAGTTAAGCAATCTAGATGCCCTGGAGGGCAAGTCAAGTAATTTAGAGGCCTATGAGGGCCAGTCAAGTAATTTTGGAAGCCTTGGAGGGCCATTCAAGTAATTTAGAAGCCTTGGAGGGCCAGTCAAGTACTTTTGGAAGTCTTGGATGGTCAGTCAGGTACTTTAGATTCCTAGGAGGGCCAGTCAAGTAATTTAGAGGCCTAGGAGGGTCAGTCAAGTAATTTTGGAAGCCTTAGAGGGCCAGCAAGTAATTTTGGAAGCCTTAGAAGGCCATTCAAGTAATGATGAAGACTTTGTAGGGCTAGTCAAGTATTTTAGAGGCCTAGGAGGGCCAGTCAAGTAAACTAGATGCCTAAGAGGGCCAGTCAAGTAGTTTTCGAAGCATTGGAGGCCAGTCAAATAACGTAGAGACATAGGAGGGCCAGTTAAGTAATTTTGGAAGCCTTGGAGGGCCATTCCTGTAATTTAAAGGCCTAGGAGGGCCAGTCAAGTAATTCAGAGACCTAGGAGAACCAGTCAAGTAATTCTGGAAGCCTTGGAGGGCCATTCAAGTAATTTCGAGGTCTAGGAGGGCCAGTCAAGTAATTTAAAGGCCTAGGAGAGGCTGTCAAGTAATTTGAATGCCTTGGAGGGCCAGTCAAGTAATTCTGGAAGACTTGGATGGCCAAACAAGTGATTTAGAGGCCTAAGAGGGCTAGCAAAGTAATATAGAGGACTTGGAGGGCTAGTTAAAAAATTTAGGGGCCTAAGAGGGGCAGTCGAGTAATTTTGGAAGCCTTGAAAGGCCAGTCAAGTAATCTTGAGGCTTTGCAGGGCCAGTCAAGTAATCTTGAGGCTTTGCAGGGCCAGTAAAGTAATTTAGAGGTCTTGGAGGGCCAATCAAGTAATTTAGAGGCCTAGGAGGGCCAGTCAAGTAATTTAAAGGCCTAGGAGAGCCAGTCAAGTAATTTAGGGGCTGAGGAGGGGCAGTCAAGTAATGTTGAAGGGCTTGGAGGTCCAGTCAAGTAGTTTAGAGGCCTTGGAGGGCCAGTTAAGTACTTTTGGAAGACTTGGAGGGATATTCAAGTAATTTAAAGGCTTTGGAAGGCCAGTCATATAGTTT
Source organism: Panulirus argus (assembly GCA_038088735.1). Taxonomy (NCBI): domain Eukaryota; kingdom Metazoa; phylum Arthropoda; class Malacostraca; order Decapoda; family Palinuridae; genus Panulirus; species Panulirus argus. Next base: position 6,480 of record JAYMFT010373132.1, read on the forward strand.
TGGAAGCCTTGGAAGGTCAGCCAGGTGTTTTAGAGGCCTAGGAGTCAAGCAATTTAGAGGCCTAGGAGGGCCAGTCAAGTAATTTTGGAGGCCTTGGAGGGCCAGTCACGTAGTTTTGGAAGCATTAGAGGCCACTCAAGTAACGTAGAGGCCTAGGAGAGCCAGTTAAGTAATTTAGAGACCTAGGAGTGCCAAACAAGATATTTTGAACGTCTTGGAGGGCCATTCAAGTACTTTAGATGCCTAGGAGGGCTAGTCAAGTAATTTAGAGGCCTAAGAGAGACAGTCAAGTAGTTTTGGAAGCCTTGGAGGGCCAGTGAAGTAATTTAGAGAGCTAAAAGGGCCATTCAAGTAATTTTGGAAGCCTTGGAGGCGAGTCAAGTAACGTAGAGGCCTAGGAGAGACAGTCGAGTAATTTAAAGGCCTAGGAGGGCCAGTCAAGTAATTTTCGAAGACTTGGAGGGCCATACAAGTGATTTAGAGGCCTAAGAGGGCTAGTAAAGTAATATAGAGGCCTTGGAGGGCTAGTTAAAAAATTTAGGGGCCTAGGAGGGGCAGTCGAGTAATTTTGAAAGCCTTCAACAGCTAATCAAGTATTCTTGAGGCTTTGCAGGGCCAGTAAAGTAATCTTGAGGCTTTGCAGGGCCAGTCAAGTAATTAAGAGGCCTTGGAGAGCCAATCAAGTAATTTAGAGGCCGAGGAGGGCCAGTCAAGTAATTTTGGATGCCTTGGAGGCCAGTCAAGTAATGTAGGGGCCTAGGATGGCCAGTCAAGTAATTTAGGGGCCAAGGAGGGCTAGTCAAATAATTTTGGAAGCCTTAGAGGGCCAGTCAAGTACTTTAGAGGCCTAGGAGGGCTAGTCAAGTAACTAATGGCCTTGGAAGGCCAGTCAAGTAATTTAGGGGCCTAGGAGGGGCAGTCAAGTAATTTTGGAAGCCTTAGAGGGCCAGTCAATTAATTGTGAGGCCTTGGAGGGCCAGTCAAGAAATGCAGAGACCTTGGAGGGCCAGTCAAGTAATGTTGAAGGCTTTGGAAGACCAGTTAAGCAATCTAGAAGCCCTGGAGGGCAAGTCAAGTAATTTAGAGGCCTTGGAGAGCCGGTCAAGCAGTTTCAGAAGCCAGGTAATTTAGAAGCCTAATAGGGCCAGTAAATTAATTTAGAGGACTGGGAGGGCCAGTCAAGTAATTTTAAATGCCTTAAAGGACCAGTCAAGTAATGTTGATGGTTTTCGAGGGACAGTCAAGTAATCTTGGAAGCCTTGGAGGGCCAGTCAAGTAATGTTGAGAGCCTTGAAGGGCCATTCAAGTAATTTATAGGTCTAGGAGAGGCAGTCAAGTAATTTGAAGGCCTGGGAGGGCCAGTCAAGTAATTTTGGAAGACTTGGAGGGCCATTCAAGTGATTTAGAGGCCTAAGAGGGCTAGTAAAGTAATATAGAGGCCTTGAAGGGCTAGTTAAGAAATTTAGGGGCCTAGGAGGGGCAGTCGAGTAATTTTGGAAGCCTTGGAAGGCCAGTCAAGTAATCTTGAGGCTTTGCAGGGCCAGCCAAGTAATCTTGAGGCCTTGCAGGGCCAGTCAAGTAATTTAGAGGCCTTAGAGGGCCAGTCAAGTAATTTAGAGGCTGAGGAGGGCCAGTCAAGTAATTTAAAGGCTGAGGAGGGCCAGTCAAGTACCTTTGGATGCCTTGGATGACTAGTAAAGTAATGCTGAAGGCGTTGGAGGGCCAGCTGAGCAATCTAGATGCCTAGAAGGGCAGGTCAAATAATTTAGAGGCCTTGCAGGGCCAGTCATATAGTTTTGGAAGCCTTGGAGGGTCAGTCAGACAAATTAGAGGCCTAGGAGGGTCAGTCAAGTAATTTAGAGGCCTAGGAGGGCCAGTCAAGTAATTTAAAAGCCTAGGAGGGGCAGTCAAGTAATTTAGGGGTACAGGACGGCAGTCAGGTATTTTTGGAAGTTTTCGAGTGCTAGTCAAGAAATCTTGAGGCCTTGGAGGGCCATTCAAGTAATTCAGAGGTCTTGGAGGGCCAGTCAAGTGATTTAGAGGCCTTAGAGGGCCAGTCAAGAATTTTGGAAGCCTTGGAGGGACAGTCAAGTGAAAGGCCTTGGAGGGACATTTAAGAAATCTAGAGGTCCTGGAGGGAGAGTAATGTAATTTAGAAACCTTGGAGGGCCAGTCAAGTAGTTTTGCAAGCCTTCGAGGGTCAGTCATGTAATCTAAAGGCCTAGTAGGGCCAGTTAATTAATTTAGAGGCCTAGGAGGGCTAGTCAATTAATTTAGAGGCCTAGGAGGGCCAGTCAAGCAGTTTTGGAAGCCTTGGACGGTCAGTCAGGTAGTTTTCAAAGCCTTGGAGGACCAGTCAAGTAGTGTTGCAGGCCTTGGAGAGACATTGAAGTAATTTTGGAAGCCTTTGATTGCCAGTCAAGTAATGTTGCAGGCTTTGTAGGGCTAGTCAAGTAATTTAGAGGCCTAGGAGGGCCAGTCAAGTAATCAAAAGGCCTTGGAGGGCCAATCCAGTAATGTTGGAGGCTTTGGAGGTCCAGTTAAGAAATCTAGAGGCCATGGAGGGCAAGTCAGGTAATTTTGGGACCTTGGAGGGCCAGTCAAGAAGTTTTGAAAGCCTTGAAGGGTTAGTCAGGTAATTTAGAAGCCTAACAGTGTCAGTAAATTAATTTAGAGGACTAGGATGATCAGTCAAGTAATTGTGGAAGCCTTAAAGAGCTGTTCAAGTAACATTGGAAGCCGTAAAGGGCCAGTCAAATAATGTTGAAGGTCTTCGAGGGACAGTCAAGTAATGTTGGAAGCCTTGGAGGGCCAGTCAAGTAATGTTGAGGGCCAGTCAAGTAATTTAGAGGTCTAGGAGAGGCAGTCAAGTAATTTCAAGGCCTTGGAGGGCAAGTCAAGAAATCTAGGGGTTTAGGAGGGGTAGTCAAGTAATTTTGGAAGCCTTGGAGGGCCAGTTAAGCAATAGTGAGGTCTTGGAGGGCCAGATAAGCAATCTAGAGGCCCTGGAGGGCTAGTCAAATAATTTAAAAGCCTTGGAGGGCCAGTCAAGTAGTTTTGGAAGCCTTGGAGGGTTAATCAGGTAATTTTGAGGCCTAGGAGGGCCAGTCAAGTAATTTAAAGGCCTAAGAGGGCCAGTCAAGTAATTTTGGAAACCTTGGAAGCCAGTCAAGTAATGTAGAGGCCTAGGAGGGCCAGTCAAGTAATTTAGAGGACTAGGAGGGCAAGTCAAATAATTTTGGAAGCCTAGGAGGACAGTAAAGTAATTTAGAAGCCTGGGAGGGCTAGTAAAGTAATCTAAAGACCTTGGAGGGCCAATCAAGTAATCTAGGGACCTAGGAGGGGTCAGTCAAGTAATTTTGGAAGCCTTGGAGGGCCAGTCAAAAAATTTTGGAAGCCATGGAGGGTTAGTCAAGTATTGTTCAAGGCCTTGGAGGGCCAGATAAGTAATCTAGAGGTCCTGGAGGGCCAGTCAAGTAGCTTTGGAAGCCTTGGAGGGTCAGTTAGGTAATTCAGAGGCCTAGGAGGGCCAGTTGAGTAATTTAGAGTCCTAGGAAGCCCAGTCAAGAAATTTGGTAAGCCTTGGAGGACAATTCAAGAAATTTAGAGGCATTAAAGGGCCGGTCAAGTACTTTAGAGGCATTGGAAGGTCAGTCAAGTAATTCTGGAAGTCTTTGAGAGCCAGTCAAGCAATGTTGAAGGCCTTGGAGGGCCAGTCAAGTAAATTTGCAAGCCTTGGAAATCCAGTCAAGTAATGTTGAAGGCCTTGGAGGGCCAGTCAAGTAAGTTAGAGTCCTAGAAAGACCAGTCAAGTCATTTAAAGGCCTTGGAAAGCAAGTCAAGTAACTTTGGGGCCTAAGAGGTGTTGTCAAGTAATTTTGGAAGCCTTGGAGTGCTAGTCAAGTAATCTTGAGGCCTTGGAGGGCCTGTCACTATGTTTTGGAAGTATTGGAGGGTCAGTTAGTTAATTTAGAGGCCTAGGAAGGCCAGTCAAGTAATTTAGAGGCCTAGGAGGGCCAGTCAAGTAATTTAGAGGCCTAAGAGGGCCAGTAAAGTAATATAGAGGCCTTGAGGGCAAGCTAACAAATTTAGGGGCCTAGGAAGGGCAGTCAAGAAATTTTGAAAGCCTTGGAGGGCCAGTCAAGTAATGTTCAAGACATTCGAGAGCCAGTGAAGCAATCTAGAGGCCTGGGAGGGCCAGTCAAGTAATTTTGGAAGCCTTGGAGGGACATTCAAGTGATTTAGAGGCCTAGGAGGGCCAGTAAAGTAATATAGAGGCCTTGAGGGCCAGTTAAGAAATTTAGGGGCCTAGGAGGGGCAATTGAGTAATTTTGGAAGCCTTGAAGGGCCAGTCAAGTAATCTTGAGGCCTTTTAGGGCCAGTCAAGTAATCTTGAGGCTTTGCAGGGCCAGTCAAGTAATTTAGAGGCCTTGCAAGGACAAACAAGTAATTTAAGGGCCTAGGAGGGCCAGTCAAGTAATTTAAAGGCCTAGGAGGGCATGTCAAATAATTTAGGGGACTAGGAAGAGCAGTCAAGTAATGTTGAAGGGCTTTGAGGGCCAGTCAATTAATTAATAGGCCTTGGAAGGCCAGTCAAATAGTTTTGGAAGCCTTGGATGGTCAGCCAGGTGCTTTAGAGGCCTAGGAGGGCCAGTCAAGTAATTTAGAGGCCTAGGAGGGTCAGTCAAGTAATTTAGAGGCCTAGGAAGGTCAGTCAAGTAATTTTGGAAGTCTTTGACAGCCAGCCAAGTAATGCTGAAGGCCTTTGAGGGCCACTCAAATAATTTAAAGGCCTTGGAGGACCAGTCAAGTCATGTAAAGGCCTTGGAAAGCCAGTCAAGTAACATTTAGGACTAGGAGGTGTTGTCAAGTAATTTTTAAAGCCTTGGAGTCCCAGTCAAGTAATCTTGAGGCCTTGGAGGATCAGTTCAGCAATTTAGAGGCCTTGGAGAGCCAATCAGGTTTAAGGAGTTAATCATCAGCTACAGAAATCACTCCACTGTGTACTATATAGTTTCCATGATCTTAGAAATCTTAAATAAAAACTAAGCACAATCAGTTATACTACCATTACTGAAAACCCACAAACAGAATACTGAGAAAATATGAGAAATAAGTGATGAAATCTTGCAAATCTGGGATGCTCAGAACAGACAAGCTCCTAGCTATTAAAATTTTCCGTGTTATAATTTAGTAAGACCTCTCAAAATAAAAGGCACCAAAAAATACCATTTTCCTCAAATTTCTGGAATTCTGTATGAGAGAACTTTCTCTCAAAAACCAATGAGAGCAAAACCCAAAAGATGGGACCCATAAATCTGTTCCAATAATCTAAAATCATTATCTGTCATATCATCTTCTCTTACTCTAAACTCTGACAGCATGTTACAATCCTGAATGCAATGCTCTAGTATGCCCTTTTCTTCTACTGGGAGAGTCCTCCTTTGAACTTGCACCTGTGCTCTTTCGTCTGTTCCCATTCTGTTTAAAAACTAAAACTACTTCTTCTTGGACACATGCGTTGGTACATCCCAACCTATTTCACTTAATATTCGCTAGTAATGTTTCAAGCAGAACCTTATCAAAAGCACATTGAAAATCAAGATTGGCAACATCAATTGCCTTATTTTTCTCATATAGGTTGATCATATCAGAAAAGAAATCAAGCAGAACTATTTTAAAGAAATCAGTCCTGGGGTAATCATAAGTAAAATATACCCCAGACTATGCTAGGAGGACAGCAATCAACTCGCCCTGAGGGGAGGACGAAAGGCTGGGCTAAATACAAGCTGACTGCCATGTCCAGGGTTCAAGCCCAGGCACACTCATTCAATCTGTCAAGCCAATTATTTCTTTGTCCTTACTACTTCAGTATAAGTTACAATCAATAAATTTTCTGAGCTTTTACATAGTGCAGTCTTTCATATATAATGGTTATCATAATGTCAGGTTAGGTTTATCAAATAGAAAGTAATAATGCTGTACATTCATTTGGGATTTCATATAGTCTAAACCTAGTTTTGTCATTTATAGACCAACTCACAGTCTCACAAGGTAAAACAGTAGTTTCATCAACCTGTAGATTATCTCTACCTGACTTAACCTACTGATATTCTAAAAAGTGAATGTTGATTGATATATGTGTTCCACTAACCAGCACAGTGCTAGATATATAATCTTGAGTATACTGACCAGTGATATGCTTGCTGTCTTGCTAATCTTTTGAGATTAAAAATGAATCAAACAGATAATATTTTAGAAAATAGGAAGAAAACTGATTGCTAGTTATCAATACACTGCCAAAAAAAAATACTTTTCTTAACATCTTATCACCAAAATGATATAATAAGGCAACAAGAATAGAATTTTAGGAAAATAAAAATTACAAACTAACCCCTTGCAGAGGATGATCTGTAGCTGGTTTGGACACCAATGATTTCTTTTCTAAGTCCCATCATCAAATGGCAATTTTCCTGCAAACCACAAGTATAATCAAAGGTTTAAATGAGGTGTGACCTAATAGGATTTTGTGAATAAAAAAAAAATGGAATGAAAGACAAGGGAAGACTGTATAATCAAGGTGAATGGAGTAGGGGACATACAAATTAACAATGTTGTGTGACAGAGTAGAAATAAAACAGGACACGAAAATGCCAATCAATGAGAAGTAAGAAGCATATCAAATAATAAAGAAAAAAAAATTATGAAAATTAAAAGATATACAAAAAATGAAAATATAAATTGGTTGTAAGATTGCAGTTGAAAATCTGATAAAGGAGAGCGAAATAAAGAACAAAATGTAATTTCAAAAGGCTGTTAAGGGCCTTTGCAGTGAAGGATGAGATTTTAAAAGCTTTCATTAACAAAGAATATGTGCATGACATGGATGGAATCCTGAAAGAAGATAGTGACTGTTAGTTAAGCTGTGAAAGTTAGCATATTTGTTCTCCATTTGTAAGAAGGAAATATGAATGACTGAAACATATGAGGTATTTGGTACTAAGCAGTAAAAATGTTGATAGAAATAGTGTACCGTAAGGCATGTGGTATAGATGAGAGCCTGGCTATTTGTTAAGAAATGGGGAAAAGAGTACACCAAGCCAAAAAATGATATGCAATGATCTATCTCTGCACACTGGTAAAACTACTCAGGGAATCTGCACAAGATAGATAAGGATCAGTTTCTAACTGTGGTATAGTGACTGAAAGAATTATTGTCACAGTAAGCAAAGGATGGCAGATTTGTGACGAGGTGCTGCTATGCGAATCAAACATTTAATCAAATGCTTACAAGAAAATGTTTTGCATCTAAAACATTAAATATACAGCCTGAAATTACTTAAAACAAAGGCTACCAAAAAGTTGACAGGATGAAGTGTGAAATATCTCATGATTTATGGTGAAAAGATTTATGGACAGGACAACCAGAGGACTTGTCATGAGATTAAGCAAGAAACATGTTAAAAATGATGTAAAGAAATACTTTTATAGTACAAGAATGGAGCATGAATGGAATAAAGTGACTGAAAACATAGTTAATGCACACTAAATACATGAAATTTAAGAAATTTTGTGACAGAGAATGTCCAGGAGATGGGGCCCCATGAGCGTAAAACTCCTAACCCACTCAGTACAAATAGGTATTTACACAGGGGCTGCAGGGGTCAGTCTTGGGCCCACTGCTATTCTTGATGTCTGTAAATGACTTGCCTAATGGACTGGAATCATGCCTAAACATTTTTGTGGATAATGCTAAGGTCATGAGAGAAATACAGAATGATGATTGCATCCACCTACAAAGGGACCCTGTCAAACTCCAAAGTTGGTAAGATAAATGGAAGATGAGATTCAATCAAAAAAAGTACAAGGTGAAGAGGAGGGGACAAATGAAAGACCTTGGTATGAGAATTACATGTCCAGAAAAAATTACAGGAATCTGCATGTAACTGAGTTCTAAGAAATGACATTCAGCCTAATTTACTGCCAGAGCTACAAATTAGGGAAAATGTGAAAGAAGCAAACTCTTACGGCAAAAATTTGAATCGCATTAAAATACACGGACATGTACATGTTCACAAAATTATTCGTTACATGCATCAGAACAAAACTGGATTATGCCTTGCAAGTCTGGTCACTGCACCTAAAGAGCATATATGAAGATATCTACATTAAGAGAACTGAACTATGAAGAGAGGATGAAGGATGCAAAGCTCTCTATCACGGAGGAGAGAGGGGTGGGACCTGATAACACCCTTCAAGTTTCTAAATCAGCTGGATGATATTAATAGTAAACAGTTTTTCAAGACACACAACACCAGAGTAACCAGAGGCCATACCTAAGAGCTTTTTAGCTAATTGGAAAGGGTGTTAAGAAGTACTGATTTAGTGTCATGGTGGTGCAAGATTATAATAAACTAATGAATGAGACAGCAAATGCTGGCAGTTAACATAGGTTTAATAGGCTACTTGACAGCACAGAAATTTCAGGACATGGGGCCCCCATGAGTGTAGAACTCTCTCCCTCTACCATACAGATAGGGAATTACACACACACAGACACACAAACACACTCACAGTTTCTCAAGTGAATCTGCCAATAGTATAATCAGAAAACAACCAACTCATTTCCCAGGTTCCTACAACCACTCTCTCAAACTGCATACCTCCCCAGATCAAACACCCTACATCTGTCATCCTATCATTGAACACATTCAACAACCCTTCAAGATATTCACTCCATTTCCTTGTCACCTTATCATACCAGTAACAACTTCTCCATTTGCCCCTTCAATGATGTTCCCATTTGTTACTTTCTGTTTCTCACAGTATCAACCTTCTTCCAAAACATCTTAATTTCCCTGAAGTTTACTGATACTCGCTCACATCAAGTTTCATTTGCCCTCTTTTTCAACTGTTGCACCTTCCTCTCGACCTCCTACTGCTTTCTCTTGTACATTTCCCAATCACTATTCTTTACATATTTGTTTAAGGCTCATCCCTTAAATTCATACAGCACTGACATGACTGCTGTTCCATGAATCATACCCATCTTTGACCCTAAAGACAGTGGCCCCTCTTACAACACATTCCTCAAGTGTTGTCAAATGTTATGTTTGACAAGGAGAGATTTTATGTTTGTGGACAGAATGCCAACACTCCATGTGTGGGGGAGGCAGAAAGAGAAGACAGCCACCTAGGTCAAAGGAGTGCAACTTGATAACCACTGAAGTACTGCCTCTATACACAGCCATCACTAACCCTCCTGATACCCAGGCAGGTGGTAAAATACCTTCCTGGTCGGTGGCTGCCTACCAACTACTACATATATTGTTCACACAGGAAATAACAAATATGTATGTAAAAAAGAAAAAAACTATTCATTTATATCCCAAAAGTATTCTGCTCATTCAGCGTTTATGAGCCTGTGCATAACCTTCTCCGAACATTATAGTTAACATTTATCTCCATATGGTATACTTAAATTTTCCGGTTCAAGCATCATATCTGTGCTCAAATCTTTTGGCATACACAATGTCATTTGAATTTTTGAGTTATTTTGTACCATGATGACAATAGAAGCAAAAGTTACATACCATGTTCACAGTGATGACCCTCAAAACTAAGTGGGCAAGTACATGAATAGTCTTCCTTGGAACCGATGCATGTACCGCCATTTGTACATGGCTGAACAATGCTGCACACTCCAGGCTCATTCTCACAGTCATGACCACTGATATCTAAAATAAAATTATTATGTATCTTTACGTGCAATACAATTTACCTAAAAAGAAGACTGTTACAGAATTCTATACTTGTAATTGTATACCTATCTACTGTTACAGAATTCTATACTTGTAATTGTATACCTATCTACCTGTCTATCTATACCTCTGATGCCCATTCCCTCCAGGAACTCCAATCAAGGAAGTGGCCATGGCAAAAGTCTCCACTTAACCCTGTTTATGTATACCATACAAAGCGTAAACATCAAAGAATTAATACTGACTGACTAATATTGTTTGAAATATTATAAATATCACAAATCTAATGTCAGTATATTTGATATACCATATAATATATATATATTATCCATGAATATCATATCTGCAATTTCCTAAGAAAAGATGGGAAAACGGTTAACCTGTAGCCTTCTTGACAAGTACAAATATATCCTTGAGAGGTGGAAGGAGCATCAACACATTGTCCGTTGTTTCTACATGGATTCTGACTACATAAAGATACTGATGAACCACCACACTGACGAACATTGGCTGAATCAACTAGTGCCTCTGCCAAGCGTCTTCCTGTTCCATTATTTTGATCTGGAAAAAAGAATGCTTAATATTCATATTCATAAATGGAAGCCTTTCATTACATCTACTAGTATATGTCGTTTTTCTCATAATTGATCGTCATTTCTCACATTAGTGCGATAGTGCTAGGAACAAACGAAGAAAGGCCACATTCACTCACGTCCGTTTTATAGCTGTCATGAGTAATGCAAAACCACAGCTTCCTAACCAGAACCAAGCCCCACAGACCTTTCCATGGTTTACCCAGTTGCTTCACATGCCCTGGTTCAATCCACTGACAGAATGTTAAATATATATACAGGTATTGGTCATGTATCTTCCTATAGTGCCCCTGACTGAGATAAGGATGAAAGAAGACTAATAAATGTTGCAGTATCAGAGTAATGTCTTTATATATAGGTGTATTTCAGTAAAACTGAATGAAAAACTAATCCATCATATTACCTGCTATTCATAAGGGAGATGCAAGAAGGTAGCTTGTCATTTTGTAGTTGTAACAATATCATAAGTAATGAAATAATAAAGTTATAAAATCAATGAACATTTTCAGGTGAGAACGTAGACCATTTGAAGTATGTACTGTGTAAGGAAGAAAATGGAATTTTGATATGTAATGAAAATATTATACATGTGACAAGTTTAACGTAACCCTGTCATTCTGAAAGGATTCCCTACAATATGGCAATGTTCAAGATAGCCATGGATATTTTCATCATCAGTTTTCTTTCTTGCATGGTGAAACCTCTCATTATTAAGTCATTCATTAAATGACCAAACACTGTGACGCAATTAGATCTCTGTAGTCTCCAGGTTCTAGCTTTTCCTTTATGATTACTCGTAAATCTTAACTCTGTCCTCTTCACCTATTTCCTTTCCTAATAGCCATATGTAAGGTGTATCTATTACATCATATATCTTTCCGTGACATAGATATTCATACATAGATTTCAATTCATTACATTTCACAAGAATCTTCTCTGCCCATTTATATATCTTGTTTAGGTTTTTAAGTATTTTCTTTTGTCTTCTTCCATTCATATTATCTTACTGATTTTGGTGTTGTCTGCAAACCATCATACCACTCTAGAGACTGAGGAGATGGAAAAATGGAATAATGCATACTCTTGGGTACTAGGGCCTGAGCATTCAAGAGGGTGGAAAGCACTATTGAAAAGAAAGAATTGGAGTAAAGTTGTTTAACAGTGATGTGCTAAACCAAGCCATATGAAACAGTAAAGGAAAACCATGAGTAGTGCATAAGTCTTGGCTCTGGATGGTAGTCAAGTTTCATTACATTGCACATGAAAGGTACTGAATGGAAGTGCAATTGAGTCTGTTTGTCTGTCCCTCATGTTATCTCACCAAGGAAGAAAAGGTAATCAGGTATAAAAAAAAGCTAAAATATGACACAAAATTAACAGTCATGGTAAAGGTTATCATGATGAATTATGTAAAACATTTTCAACTTAATCACATTCAAATGTGCCTAAACAAGAAACCTTTGAATTACTATATTCATGGGCACCTGTCTGATGCAGGAACAACTTGTCTGTAATGTGCATGGATATCATATCACGGTGCAGTATCAGATCGCATAATTCAATTCTCGGGAAGCCATTGCTCCCATGATTACTGCGTCATTGGCATCTCAACAGCAGGATGTTGTTATGCCTATTCCTTTCTTTATAATGCTAAGCTTCAGATCTCATCACCCTCTCATGTTTTTCGAAACAGCAATGATTTGCCTCATATTAAAGGCAACTTCTCTACTAACTTAAAGGAATGATTTTCCTGTTATTAAAGGCAACTTTTCTACTAACTTAAAGCAAATTTTTTTCTTCTCTCCTTACTATATCTCTTTAGCTTTTTCTTGTGTTTTAACTGAGGCCTTGCCTGACTGGAAACACTGAAAAGAAAGATCTGTAATGAAAAAAAGGCAACTTCTCTACTAACTTAAAGGAATGATTTTCCTCTTATTAAAGGCAACTTTTCTACTAACTTAAAGCAAATTTTTTTCTTCTCTCCTTACAATATCTCTTTAGCTTTTTCTTGTGTTTCAACTGAGGCCTTGCCTGACTGGAAACACTGAAAGAAAGATCTGTAATGAAAATATATTACAAACTATCAAAAAACTTATACCATTACTTTACCTGTGACATATCCTCTGAACCCATTTTTAACTTCTACTTTTGGTAATATATCTATACGAGAATGGTCCACACCTCCAGTGTATAATGGTGTAAGCAGGTTTAGACAATGATTTGGTTCTGCAGATTTATCATTCTGTATTGGGCAATCAGAGTCTCATGGAACTAAGGCAATCTGTTGTACATGCCCGAACCTGAAATACTGAAAACCTGAAATTTGGTGTTGGGGTAAGAACAGCCAACTCAAGTTATCTTAAAGGGTTTATACATTTTAAACTTTTTTGGTAACAATAATAAAAGTTCTTCTACCTGTTATCATTACATAATTTCTAAATTTAAAGGGGTGAAGCACATGCCTACAGCGTAGGAAAACACACGTTACACACATCCTCTATCCATGCATTAGAGAGCTTCTGACCTTTTAGCTTTACACACTAAATTGATATGTCAGTTGAGACCACAGTCACCATTCATACCACTTCCATATATATAAAGCTTCCACATTATCATATCCCCTCTGAACATCTTCCTCTGAAATATCCCTACCCCTAATCAATTCTCTCATGATATCTGTCCTCTTCCATGTTCTACCTTTCCTCTTACTACCACATGATTTGACAAGCACCTTCCAAACCCTCTCCTAGACAGCACCTCATGGACACTATCCATCATATTCTTCCTTACCAAATCAGGTTTATTTTCCTCCTCTCTACATTGTCTTCCCTGAGTCTGTGCCATGTGTACCTGTGAAATTCTTTATGTTTAAAGTATGTATTTGCAACACTCATGCCTGTTGATGCACACAATTTATGTATTTTATCACCAGTCATTTGCACCTGGGCCTAAATACCCACTCTGTCTTATATCCATATATTCAGTCACCCATCATACACAATTTCTACTCTGGATGTGTGCTGTCTGTAAGGCATCCTTAATCTCCTCATCTCTGTCATTATGTGGTACACATGCAACCAATACAGTAATTTTTAACTTTTCATGCTTGAATTTTGCAACTATTAATCTTGCAGCAAAACTGGCTGTCAAACAAGCTCTAAACCATTCTAAAAGTCAGTTACAGTGTCACATCTTCTCTCACATCTGTATTACCTCGCAGGCTTGAGATCAAGCTTTTCAGTCCTGCTTGAAGGTCTCTCTACTGAACAGCCCTGCCTTTAGCAATCCTAACATTTGCAATCTTCTCCTAAAACTATGTACAACTATCATTCTCATACAATTTTACATAAAAACAATGAGACAGAAAAATAAATAAAAAAATATGTATTTAAACAAGCGCATCATACCTGTCTATAAGAAAGAAGACTGGGAACAGGCAATGAACTACAAAGTTTCACTAATGAACGGAGTGTGTAAGGTTTCATAAAACTAAAGAGTGAATGGATACCTTTTTTACAAAGAAAAAATTACTCAAGTGAGAGACAGTATAATTTTAGGGAAAGGTCATGTGTAAAAGCCTCTTAGATTGCTACAAGAGAGTGAGCTATATCTAAGACAAAAGGTAAGGATGGATGGATTGTTTGTATCTGAACAGCCAGAAAGCATTTGACACTGCCACATGGGAGACGGATTAAGAAGCTGTATTCTCAGACAGAAATAAAGGAGAAATTTTCTTCAATGAATTGAAGATAATCTCAGTGGAAAAGAATATAGGATGCAAACATTAATCTAAGAAAGTGTATAATGGTAGAGAATGTTCACAAGATAGAGCCCCATGAGTGAAAAATTCCTTTCCCATATAGTACACATACGGAATTACACACACACACACCTAGCTTTGGCTGGGATGTGTGCATAATGAACTATTTGTACTGTATGGGGATGGAGTTTTCCATTAATTGGGCCCCATTTATTGAACATTTTCTACCACCAGGCAACTAAGTAAAGTAAGTGTGTGTGTTTGTGTGTGTGTGTGTGTGCGCAGACACTTAGGACTCCCATGTATCTATCTTTGATGCATAATTCCTGGAACTCCAAAGAAGGAGCAAAAGAATCCCCACTTATCCCTGTCCTTATATGCCTCCCTCCTCTACACCATTCCAAGCAGTCTACCTCCATTTCTCTCCCTCCCATACTCTTCCCACTCTATACAGGAATCCTGTCATCCCGTGAATGTGTATCCTAAACAAAACCAAGACATATGATTTAAAAGTAGCAGGGAACTCCTTATTGGTGAGCAAAACACTACAACAGTGATGAAATTGGCTTCTTAATTCCCTTCAAATCTGTTTTCTACACTGGGGTATTCTGAAGGTGTCTAGACTTGGATGGGAAATCCAACCTAGAAAGTAAGACTAGCAAATACCTGGGAATTAATCCTTTCTAGAAAAGAAAGACCAGCAAAGACCAGAAGTTGTATCCTTAAGGAAGGGTAAGAATAACACAGGATGGTGAATTTCACCAACAATGTCCAAGGATAATG
>JAYMFT010373143.1:0-21374 GCA_038088735.1 Panulirus argus
GGGAGGGAGCGGGGGGCTGGAAATCCTCCCCTCCAGTTTCTGCTTTTCCAAAAAAGGAACAGAGAAGGGGCTAAGTGGGGATTTTCCCTCTAAAGCTTAGTCCTCTGTTCTTAACGCTACCTCGCTGACGCGGGAAGGGGCGAATGTGTGTGTGTGAAAAATATATATATATATATATTTTCATACATATTCGCCTTTATTTATTTATTTTACTTGATCGCTGTTTCCCGCGTCAGCAAGGTAGGGCCAGGAAAGAGACAAAGAAAGACCCATCCCCCCACATACATATATGCACAGTACATATATATATATATATATACATACCAACATACACATATATACATACATACACATGCATATACACATGTACATATTCACACTTGCTCACCCCCATCCACTCTTGATGCCACCCCGCCCCATGGGAATTAGCATTATATATACACGTATATATAATATATATGATTTGTTCTTTTTGTTAATGAACAGACTAAAGCAACCAAAAAACTGGCTTTGTCTTCAGTGTTAGATAAAATACTACAGTGTGTTGTTAGGTCATACTCAGTGTGTGCAGGTCATATATTAACATTGTACTTGGGTAACTTACTTCGTATAACTAGAAGATTGTAAACTTACTCAAAGCTGTCTTCTAAAGAAAGCCAAAATATTATGAGAATATGAATTATACACTTGGCCAGAGGAGTTTGCGAGCATGTATTAAGTATGTCTATGGCAACAGCTGGTAACACTGTATTGGGGGAGGAGTAAGGATATGCGGAACATAGTACGGTGACGTAAACTGTTAAATTAGTGGCCGCCAATAAAACTCAAATTGTTCTTGCAGATAGGTCAGGTGGTATTTTTTGCATAATTGGTAACAATCAGGCATATAAAAAAATAAACAATGAATGTTAATAAACGTAATATATCATGGTGCTGCCAAGAACTGTTGTTGTCATACAGCAGCTGTCAATCATGTAATAACTATGTTAGATGACACTTTATTAGCAAGTGTCTACTATGGAAGTGATGATTGACAGCTGCTGTGTGACAGCAGCAGCTCTTAGCAGCAACACAAAATATTACACTCATTAACATTCTAGGTTGTATTTTAACATGTCTGGTTGTTATCAGTTATACAAAACATACTACCAGACCTATATGCTAGAAGTTTGACTTTATTAGTGGCCTTCTGTTTAATAGTTCACGTTGCTTTACTACGTTCCACACACCCTTGCTCCTCCCCCATACAGTTTTACCTGCTCAGTTGACATAAGCACACTAGGTAAGTGTTGTGAACTCCTGTAGCCGAGTGTAATCTAACATACCCAAGTATTCAATTCAGGTTGAAATATTTGCAACAGCAATACATTGTAAACTTCATACTATATCTGTAAAAAATGGTATTCATATGCTATACGCCAAATATGTGACAGTAGTTTATCCATATACCAAAGTATGTATTGCCTATTGCAGCTGTTTTCATATAATTCAGCATGAAAGCATAAACAAGCTACTTATTTGCTGTTTATGCACATTGTCAGTGAAATACGTGATTTTTTTCTAGTCAACCAACACATCATTGCATTGAAAATGTTTTGCATGATTTATGGAAATTTAAATCTAGTGCCATATTGCAGTTAAAGTAACTGGTTTTACAGTCTGCCATTTAGAAGTGCATTTTGTGCATAGATCACAAGAAAAACTAGTTTTATTTTGAAAATAGCTTCATTATTGTTATGATCTAATAATGTGTTTAATGGAATATAAGTTTTTTCCAACTACCAACTCCTTAGTGATAGTAAGGCAATATAAATTACAATTCAAGTGACCAGTACTGGATCTTTTTAACTGGTTGAAATGCTTGACATAGAACATGCTGGATAAAGGCCTTCATATATATATTTACCTTGCCACACAGAGGCCCCATATTTTAAATTTTGTATGTATAAAAAAATGAATCTAGGTGCTTTGTAATTTCATAGCTGCTATGTACCAAAGATGAGATTACGATCTTGATTTTGCAAAGGTTGCTTTTCTGATATCTGTGATATTTCAATACTATAAGTATTTTCTTTTTCAGTTATGGATAGGAGAGCACATGCACAAAAGCATTTATATATTTAGTTTTTTCTATGTTTGTACATATGATCTGCCCATGGTTGGAATAAATAACCCTTGTTTTTATGCTACGGATATTCACACGAGTTCTAATATAATGTACTCCTGGGGAACAAATTGTGTAAATGTTGATAGACTGGACCACTTCCTAAAAGGACACCCTAGGTAGGTTCCAAAACAAAATATTTATGATACAACCCTCCTTCCTTATGATACCCACCCATTGAGCTTTCAGGGGTCTTACTGCTATGAGTCCATGCAGCTGAGACACCGTATGAAGTACTTTTGAGTGAAACTATAATTTACTAAAGCAAGACTTGTGGGTGATCAGTTTTTAAATTGTGATTATGGTCCCAGATAATTTTCTATTTTTTTAATATGCTCATATTTTATGCAATAGTAGGTCATAATTTGTTTCATGGAACTTTTAGTACATCATGCTGACCATTGTTTGTAAAAAAGTCATTATACAAGGATTAGCAATTTGCTACCTGCCTGACAATAGTATTATGCCATAAATGACTACTTTCCTTAGTGGATGCGTGTTGTACCAGTAACCTGAATATAATACCCAAGAAAACTAGGATTAGTTTCCTATATATTTTTTAAAGTTGTGTCCCTACTTTTCACTTTATGATTTTAAGGAAAGTTCTTGCCCTAAAGTAATCGTTTTCCAAAAGATATGCATATCACTCAAGGTTAAAAATAAAAAAAGATTGTACTACTCATTCCTATAAATGTTTGATTGGCTGCTTTTGGCATGATAGTATGCTAGCCTCTTTCTTCTGCAAATGTGAATTGTGGAGTACAATACTGCTCTACTAACTAGTCCCATAGTCATTAATGTGAATCAGGGTTGTCTAGTGTCGCGATCAATAATATATGAATCTAGTTTAATGTCTCTCTATCCTATGTCTTTTAACCATATATATTGACTTACCTTTACTTCAAACATGGTAATCTTAATAAATGTGATTAAGCACATCCAGAAATATACTATATAGCAAAATTCCATAAATGCACCCAAAATGTATAGGGTGTTAAACAGAGAAATGATCTAGTGGTACATATCAAACCCTGTATTAAAAAAAGGAAGAAAATAACTTACTATTGATATAAAGAAAGATGCACACCATATGAGCCAAAAATTGAAATTCTGGAACAAATTAAAGGAAGAAAAAAATAATTAAATTTGAAGAAACATGCTCACTGATATGGGTAAAATAAGGAAACCAGTTAATGGTAACCAAAGAGGGAAATTTTGGAACAAACATAAGCTACCTGTAGCAAAAAAGGGAGAAAACTACTATTGATTTGAACAAAAATACACTCGCTGATTTGAGCAAAAAATGAAACCATTTAATGGAAACTAGAGAAGGAAATTCTTAAAAATGCATAAAAACACCTGTTACTACATGGAACTCCCTCAAGGCAGTGGCAATGGCAAAAGTCTCCAAAACTAATGAATTCCAATACTGCTTTTTAGCCTTCATTGCTTCATTCTCAACAGGCCACTGGCAGAGCACAATGCTAGCACAGTGTTTGCAGAGGCTCCAACCTAATGTACCTACATTCAAGACATTTACATGGAGTGATAAAATTTTTCACTAATGCATTTTGGGGAAATGCACTAGTTACTGTTCCCAGATTTGGCAGTATGTCCAGCTGATATGGCTATTCCTGTAACTCGTGAGCTATCAGGTTTTGTACTGAATCAAAGGAAGTCAGTTATGACAAATTTGTTGCTACAAAACTGGGAGTGTAAGGACATGTGGAAATTGAACACAGGAAGTAAATGGAGATGTAATGAAGGTACCATATATGTTACTCAAAATTGGACTCAAGACTGGCCAAAATGTGACAAAATTATGTACCCACTTTTACCAAAATAACTAAAATGGGATGATGGTATGGACCAGTATACTATAGGCATGGTCATGAAACAAATTTATTAATATCTATCTATTCAGTTGTTTCAATACTTTATTTCTTGACAGAGGTACCCTTGTATCTAACCATTTTGATTCCCTTCACGAACTTCCTCTAGGAGGATGGCAAAGGTAAAATTCTCTCCATAACTGGTGAACAACTCCAGTGCTACTTCTAATCCTTTAGAGCTTTACCCTTAATTGACCAAGAAAGTTATACATTGAAGATTTAATATAAAACATAGTGTCTTGGTTTACAATAACTAGTTTGAATTAACACTGTATTTACCTCTAAAATTACAAAATTCTATAAAAATGATTAAGAACAATAGTCGCTTTAAAATGAATAGAATTGCTAAAAATGTCAAAATCTATGAATAAACACTGTTAAAGTGAGACATCATGAGGAATTGTGTGTGGTATTTTTTTGATACAATATATGGGATACTGGAATTCTTATACCATGTAGTTCTGCATCTAATAGCACATAGCATTTAGTAGCTTTTCCTTGTGTCCTTGCTGCGTGTGTCATACAAAATCTGTGGTAACGTGTCTGAGATACCTTGAATTCAGACCCCTTCCAAACATTAAGAGTTGGCACCTCAAGTCTGCTGTACGATTCACATCCGAGTAATTCTAAAGCTCTTTCATACACCTTATAGTTTACAACCAAGGATCCTACCTAATGTTCCTACTAACATCTACCTAATGTGTGTATTTACTAAATGTTCCAACCTACAGCTTCTCCCTAATGCTAAGTCTATTTTTGATGCCAATTCCCTTTGGGTACTCTCTCAAGGGTGTGGCCATGGAACGTCTCCATAACCGGTGAACTCTAGTGTTGCTTCTTAGCCTTTAGTTCCTCACTCTCAACAGGCTACTGGCAAAGGATAACTATCACAGTGTTTTCAGAGACTTCTACCTTATGTTCCAACCTACAACTACAATCTATTGCTCCTGACATTTTGCCAAAAAGGCAGTGCTAGCACATGGTGCTCGCCAAAGGAAAATCTTGTTACAAAGAATGACTTGGGTAAGTTGTTAGGTTGTCAAGTTTAGCATGTGAAATGGAGAGATTATTTTTGTGGACTGGATGCCAACAGTCTGTGTGTGGGTCAAGAAGAAAAGGACAGCTACCTAAGTCAGAGGAGTGCAACTTGACAACCACCGACGTGCTGGCTCAACAAGCAACTTTCACTAACCCTCCCAATACCCAGGTGAATATTACTGGTATACCTCCCTGGTTGGTGCCTGCCTACCAATTACTACCTACAATGACTATCATGATTATGTATACCATGTAAGCCACCTCATCACTGGATATTTTTTTTTTTACTATAGTCGCCATACGCTAAGTTTGTGAAGAAGCCATGACCCTCTTCTATAGATAAGGTAGCTGATTGGTTAATATACAATGTTCATGTTACTATCCATTTATTCCCACTATGTACAGTTTATCAGACCTGTTTTTCTGTATAATAATGTTAGAAATTGCAAACATAAAAGTTCAAATGATTTCAAGGCATTAGCACTTTATATTTGCTACAAATCAGGGAAATAATGAATAAGCTTCATTAAAAGATGATGATGTCTTGAATTCAACAGTTTGTGATACATGTTTAACATTTTCAACAGCCCCTCTAAAGAGCTAATGCCTTAAAATTATTTAAATCTTTATGTTCCCAAGTTTTAACATTATCATTCAGAAGAAAAGATCTGATTATAAATTGTGAACACAGTGTGAATAAATATACAGCGACACGAACACTGTATTATGAACAAATCAGCTACATTAGCTAGGGAAGAGGGGCGTGGTTTCTTCACAAACTTAGGGCTGAACTAGCATAGTTCTAGTAGGAAAGGGGAATGATGTAATTACACATGATTTATTGAAAAAATGTAAAGTAAGAACCAGCAGCTAAAAATCATCAGACAATTAATGAACTGAGAATCCATGGGAAATAAATTGTACTTTTACATACAAAGTCTCATAAATAAGAACTCTAGATTCATAATCAACTACATCAATGAATACAATCCTTATCAATGTCAGAAACTTCATTCAATGAAAAATCAAAAGATGAAGCTTGGAACAATATAAAAATGTTCAGGACAGAATCAAATCTAAACAACAGGGTGTAGCAATATATGTCCATAATAGGTTACAACAAGGGTTCTTAACCTGTGGCTGACAGAGGGATAATAAGATAAATGTTACTACTACTGTGCATATATGTATATATGTGGGTGATGGGTCTTTCTCAGTCTGTTTCCTGCTGCTACCTCGCTGACGCGGGAAACAGCGATCAAGTATAACAAATAAATAAATAAATCAATATTAACTCTAGTAACAGTTTGGGTTGAACTATTTTTGTCTCAACTGTGATATCAGACCATTTATTATTGGATACATGCTGAGGGTAGTCCAAAGACACAACGGGTGTCTATAAGTAGTCCACATACATTAAAAGGTTAAGAACTCCCGGGTTAGAAAGAAAACATATAACAAATATGAGTTACTAAGGTACCTTGTACAGATACTATATGAGTTAGACAGTAGTGAAAGAGTCAGATATAGAAACTCACTTCAATCTTATATTAGCCAAGTTTAGATCTTACATAAATGAGTTACAAACATTCAAATATCCAACACGTAATTAACTACAAAGCTCAGTAACTAAGTACATGTCTAAGGACTGACACAAAACACAGATAATCACTGAGCTTACCCCTACAAGCCAAGAGCTACAAGGATGAGAATAATGAAGGAAGGATAGAGGGAGAGGAAGGGGCTAAACTAACAAGGCACCACCGTTCACTAATTAGAGGCCAAGGAAAAAATGCTTATATGAGTCTAACCACATAAGTCAATGGCAGGGCATGTTACACTGACAATTCAAGTTCAAGCAGAGAGGGGGGAAGGGAGAGAGAGAATGATAAAGAAATGAAAGGGACAGAAAGATGGGAAGACAAGGCTTCCTGCTTTGAGGACCACAACATGCTTCCCCCCATAAAAATGGTAAATTTACAAAATTTGGTCCTTTACTGTAATTTATACAAATTGGCCTATGTATACAAACTGATATATGAAAAAACCATTTGAAAGCAGCCATGAGTAATTCCCATATCCAAGGGGCCATCCAACATTTCTGACAGAGGTGGGCTATCATGATGGTGAACAGCTGGCTGCATCAGTTCATCTGCTAAACCTTGGCTGGGCTGGCCTCCTCCAGGGGCTGTGAACACCTCTTATAGTGTAGATGCATTTCTGGGCTCCAGGAGAGGATACTATCCCAAACAATCGTCTCCTGTCCAGGGTTGCAGTTGTGCTCATGATGATCAAGAAACAGCTGTCCCACTCTGGGCAGCCAGCTCAACAGGTAATCACACAAATCCAGCCAGGAACTGAGAGCTGTCTTGCATATAGCAGTGTGAAGGGGCCCTTCCATAGGACCATATGGATGTCTAGAGTGACAGCCACAAGGGATGACAATGGGTGGAGCAAACAGCTGTCACTGGGGCCACACTGCCGGGATCACCATCCCCGTAGTTGACAACATCTGGGACATCATCAGCAGGAATGCTCCACATGCACCATGCCCACAAAGGGATCTCGCACGCAGACTGACACCTGGGTTGAAAAATAAGAATGATTTTAGCCATGGGTTTGGAAAAAGCTGGGAGATTGGTCCACCCTAGTCCAATCTTCTCACTAATGGAACTGTTGAAGTAAAGCTTTGACTTTTTCCTATCTAACAGGGATAGCTGATCATTCCATGCCACACTTAACCGGGAACCAAAGCTTCTTTGGGATGCATTAAACACATTTATATGGAAAGCTAGGATTTCTCTCAAACTATGTACAACTCAAAGTAAAGAAAATGAGGACCACTAACACAGGACTAAATGTCGCAGACATGTGCACCTGAGGTCTGATTGATACGTCTCACTCAAGACAGACAACTTCATACATATGATGAGCTGTCACTAGTGACAGCTCATTTCTACTTAACTCAGGAGACACCATGGGCTCATATCCCTGTGAGATCATCTAAAGTGCAGTCCAGCAAGGTTCACCAGTATGGACACCAGAAACACAACTTACAGAAGCTGTAGCAGCAACTTTTGATCCACCACAGGAGAATGTGCTGTTCTGTGCCTCAATTTGTTTTAAATCATTCCAGTCTACTGCCTGTGGTGCTTGGGCAGTGCATGCCCATGTCACATTATTTATTTTCTGGTGGAGTCAAAATCCTAAAACCACCAGCTCATTACACATGCAGGTTGTTGAGAAGATTCATTAGCTGTGGACTGCAGACATTCTGGATGAGGCTGCTTTATCCATGGGGTGTCCAGCATCACCTCTCCTCCCATCTGTGTACCGTAACTGCCAGGTCAAGCATGTCCTGTGTACATCACTGATAAGGCTCACACACCAGCTATGCCTCCATTCATGGCAGACCTTCACAATGGTTAAGATTCTGTTAAAGAAAAGGACATCAGTACTAGTATTGGCATCCTACTGGCTCATTAAATAAAAGGAATGAGTCTGTCCTCATCAAGCAAGTTCTCTCTTGTAAAGCTCACCTAATTGTATGGGTCCAAATAGCCCCAGGTCGCACTTCCAAAATGTGTTACTTGATCCTCTCGTCACTTACACTTACATTAATTTTACAGCTCTTAAGGACAGAATGGACTCCTCGGGCTATCTATCTATCTATATCTTGGACGCCTGTTCACAACAGGAACTCCCTCAAGGATGGCCAAGGCAACAAAGTCTCTATAACTAGTGAACTCCAGTGCAGCTTCTTAGCCTTTAGCACCTCACCCTTAACAGGTCACTGGAAAAGGGTAACTCTAGTCGTGTTTGCAGAGGTTCCTATCGATTGTTCCTATTGACTAACTAATGCTCCTGCCTTAATTTCCTACCTACTACTTCTACCTAATGCTCCAGCCTAAATGTTCCTAGCAACTACTTCTATCTATTGCTTCTACCATTTTGCCAAAACGCAGGGCTCAAGCACAGTCTTCACTGCCGGATAATCTAGGTTTATGAAGAATCAGTTGTGTGAGAAGTACAGTCGTCAAGAGTTATGTATGATACGAGAGATTGTATGTTAATGGACAGAATGCCAGCAGTCCACAGTCCACATGTGGCTGACACAGAAAGAAAAGAGAGCTACCTAGGTCAGAGGAGTGCAAATTGACAACCAGTGAAGTGCTGGCTCACTATGCAGCCATCACTAACCTTCCGATACCCAGAAGGTAGTACTAGTAATATATCTCCCTGGTCACTGGCTGCCTAGCAACTACTACCTACTCCTAAGGCAGGAAAAAATTTAAAGTAAAGCACATATAGATCTCAAATTGGACTTGGGGTGCTCTAAGTGAATTCAGTGCAAAAGGAAACCATTATAAAATGGCTCCAATGGAGATGCATAACAAATTATGATAGTGTAAACACTAAACACAAGTTTTACATCAATTTATAAATAATAACACTAAAATTCAATGACAACAGTTTAAAATCATGAAGAAAGACAAAATGTTATGATGAAGTACTCACCAATGTTGTCAGTCGTGCAGCTTGAGCAGACCAGTTAAATTTGGGGGTGTATGTCACTGTGTAATGTCCTACATCCACATGCCATGCCAGTTCTTGTGAGTTATCTTCATAGATATCAATAATGAAGTGCACAGAAAATCTGATCTTGTTCCATTCAAAGACATACCAAACCTAAGCTAAAGCCAACATTAACCTGAACCTCATCAGCCTTATGGACCTATCGCAGGCCTTTTCATATCCAAGCTGATGCTTCTCCTTGACTCTGGCAACACTACTACCATCACCTGCAGGCCTTTTCCTGACATTATGGGTGTCTTGCACACACTAACACCACAAAATTATGAAAAATAGTTACTATGCAGAATACATGCCCATAAAGAAAATGTTCAAGACTGGTGGTGTGAGTCACTGACTGGCTCAAGGTTGCACCAAATCTTTTTATTCATTGGCAGTGCAGACAAGTAAAACAAAAAGTGGATTGATGTATACCTGAAACACCATATACATGTAATATAAACTGCAGCCTGTGGGACCTAGTTGTGGACAGAGTGCTGTGGTTTTGGCATATTACACGACAGATAGAGAATGGATGTGAGTGAATGAGGACTTTTCTTTGCATGATCCTGGTGCTCCCTAACTAATGCAGGACTTGGCGAACATGTATGAAAAGAAAAATGCATGGCAGCTGAGAAAAATAGTATCATTCAACAAGCAATATAGGTAGAACCCTACATGCTAACTCTTCCAACATGGCAAAATCTCGTCAAAAAAAAGGTAGGTACTCTTTCTCATCTCCTTCCACATTAACTTGTAATTTTCTTTTCAATTCGAATTAATTTTCATTTTGAGACCTACACTTTCTTTACTTTTAACTTTAAAATTCTACTCAGGGCTTTACATTCTATAATCTTCTCCCATTCATCACCATTTTCGAGCATATTTAACTTCTTTCCAGTTCTCTTTTTCCTCCGCTAACTTTCTTCAATTTTCAATCCAATATACTGCGCTTCTTTTTTCCACAACCTATATATAACATACAGCACATTGCCCGTGCAGCCTCCTATAAAACAAAGTGATTCCATAACATCTCAATGTGAATTGTTAGTGATCCCCTTAGCTTTTATCTTTCTTTTTGTGGAAGGTATGTTTTAATTGTTCATTCCTCAACTCTTCCTTTATCATTCCTCATCCTATTCTTGTTTTTATTTCATTCATATTCCTAGTCCTAAACCATGTAAAACATAATACTAACCTGTCCACCACTATACGTCCTCCTAACCCTCACCCAGAACACACATCATACACACTACCCATCCTTCTCCTTACCACAGACAAAATAATCATGCTTTTATCATGAGTTCCCATGTGTTTTCATGTTTAAAATATGTACTTGCAACACTCCTATCCATTCAAGTCACCCATCACACAATTTCTCCCTTGAATTAACATCCTCTATTGCTCTTGGGTGTTCTCTACAGAAAACATTCTTAACCAAAGCAGACATTCTTAACCTTAAACACAAACACTGTAGTTGTTACTCTTGCACTAACAAACTTATAACAAAAGAGTTTAAATAATTCTAATTTATCAACAATGACTCATTATAACATTTCCTGCATATCCATTGGAATAAAAGAGGGAAAATCATAAACTTTTATCAAGGCAGTACAAACCATAGGAAAGGTAAATAAAACAAAATTTGTAACTCCACAGCCCTTCTTCACGTTTTGCAGCAAATCAGTGTCTTTCAACTTTTGCACTAATGCTAGTATTGTCCTGTAAGCACATACAGATGCTGGAAATCTCTGAAATGCTCTCCACACACTCTTCAGTAACTTGGTTTCATAAACAAAGTTACACTGCTTGATGTTTAATTTTTCCATTATTTTTCATTCCTGCAACAAAGAAAGAAACTTTTAGTCCCAAGCAATCTAAGAAAATCAAACTGATTAGAAATATTTGCTGTGGTTTCAGTCCATTAAACATGACTGCAAAAGAATGGATTTAAGTGAATGAGGCCTTTAATTCATCAGTTCCTCGTGCTACCTCGCTAACACAGGAAACGGTGAACAAGTATGAAAGAAAAAAGAAAATATTACAAAGAAATTCTTGATATAATCAAATGCTGGCTCTTATGGCTTACCTGTAGCTTGCAATTTGTAATGGAGCATGGCTATGAATAATCAGTTAATCTGTCTTGAATTTAAACAGTGAGTATTCACGATATTTTAGAAACGAAAGAAAAACTAATAATTCTTTCCAATATTTCATTATCACTTTACCAGTATTCTTTTATGTGGCATTTGCATTTTGCTTCAGGCGTCTTGGAGTGAACGTGACACGAGATGGAGCTTTAAAGTTGGAGGTTGGTCACAGGGTCACATGGTGAGTGAATGGATGCATATATGTATGTGTATGGAGAGGTTTGTGCCTGCTAGAGAAAAGTTATGTATATCTGAGGGTACTGTAGTCCTGAGTGTTGTATGGATGTAAATCTTTAGAAGAGGGTGGATGTGTTACAAATTAAATGCCCAAGGACAATATGTGGTAGGAGGCAGGCTGAGGCTGATAAGAATGAAGAATGAATGTGTGATAGATAAATGTGGCAATAAGTGCAGTTCAAAGGAGAGACCTGGCCTGGATGCTGAAATGATTCAGACTTAAAAAAACACACACGCACACTACAAGTCAGAAGTGGACTGAGGAATGGAGAGATGGAGACCAAGCGGGAGATGGAAAAATGGAGTGAAGGAGGTTTTCTGGTACTGAAGCCTAATCATTTCAGGGGGTGGTAGGTGCACCTGGAACAGACTGAACTGGGGGCAATGTGTCGTCAACAGGTTGAACCAAGTACATTTACAAGAAAGCTAATGAATATGGTATGTAAGTAATGCCACTGTTCATATGTTCCTGACAATATCCTGCAAAACTGGGCAATGCAACTACACAGGACTACAATAATTTGGCACCTTTTTGCATGTATAAACTGGATATTTCACCTGTGCCTAGTTTCACAAACCACGATAAACTTGTTGGAAAAGCAAAATATCAGTTAGCCAGTCAAGCTCATACACAGGAGCTTAGATTCCTGTTCCAATGTATTGAAAGAACTTGCAGCATTGCTGTGCACAGACTCAAACCTGAGTTTCAGGACACATAAAAGTCCACCCCAAGGACTGCAGTGAAAGACATTTTAATTTACTTTGGCAACTAAACAATTCTAAAACTGGCTCAGATATAATCCACATCAGTCAGTGAGACATTTTAATTTACTTTGGCAACTAAACAATTCTAAAACTGGCTCAGAGATAATCCACATATAATCTTGATGAAATTGCCATAAGAGCCCAAGATATTTTTTTCAAAACCATGATAATGATAATGAGGTCAAGGAAGACTAAGTATCAAACTGTTCATGAAAAGAACCTCCCTCTCCTCCCATTTACCTAGTATTCCATCAACACGAAGATCATTATATTACTTTTTATTACTTTTAATTGCAGAGATAGTGATGCACTTTAAAGCCAATCTTATCCTTTACAGCTTAAGGAGTACTTATCCAAATACGTGGTTGTGAAACCAGTCAGGATAGAAAAAAGTGTGAGCATAAAAGATACACAGTTTACAAGTATAGCTGAAATCAGGACACAAGGATTGAAGCATGAAGGTATACGAAGTTCATGTGGTGTGAAGAAGTAATTAGAAAATCACATGAATGAAAGCCTTTAAGGATGGTATGGTCGTGTAGAATGTATGGATGATGATATGCTGGTCATAAGGATATACAGCAGGACAGTTGAAGGTAAAAGGACAGGTAGACTGAAGAGATGGAAAGATGAAGCAATAAATGAACAGGGCTGGAGATATATCCAATGTCAGAGGAATAACTAGGAATCAGACACAATGGAAGAATTTTGTGCAATGAATAGAAAACACCAAAGGATTAACTTTAACACTAATGAAAGTGATATTGATGCTCACAATTAGTCAGACACCTGGAAATGTTCTCAAAGTTCAAAAATCTCTATCACACACCTCATCATCATCTGCGCCGAAGAGGTTTTCACCATCATCTGCTTCCGATGACTCTGGCTTCTTTGGAGTGGCAGGTGTTGGTGCTGTAGTGGTACTGCTACCACATTCTAGAGCTTCTAACCTCTTTGTTAAATTTATAATTCTCTGCTCCAGATATGAAACACCTGAAAGAGAAGAAAATTAAAAATTTAAATACCAAATTGGGCTTGCTGCTGTTCTTGAACATCTACTTCATCTTCCATGGTATGGACTTTCTCAAATGATATCAGCCTGGTACTTGGGGACACAACTCTCCCAAACTGAGAAACCAGTTACTGGCGATTCTCTCTGGAGTCTGCTACCAGAACTGTCATCAGTGAACAACTACCTAACTACCACGCCCCCCAACATCTAGCACACCACAGTGCTGCAAAACCCTTACATTTCCCCTCTTCACTAATACCATTCACATAAAGATTACAAAGATATGGTGACATCAAACATCTATGACAAAGATCCACCTTCAACTGGTTTCACTCACCCTCATCCTTCCTACTCTCCCCAAAACTCCTCAAGCATTCAGTAACTCTCCTGTCACATCATATATCTGAGTTACAGACTTCTGTTTGTCCTCTAATATATGATGAAAAAGCTTTCTGATTCATCTGACTACTTTTACCACACCCATTACCTGCAGACTTAAACATTATTCACCAACCTCAAAAAGCCTTTCATTGTTAACAAAACACAGCTCAAGGAAAGTCAAAACAAGCAATCCCATTTTCCTGACTCTATCCTTACATGTTACACAGAACTTGTCTGCTGGCTACCCGGTCTGGTAAAGATAGTGCCCTGTGGAGGTAAGAAGTACCACGGCAGTTGGATGCCAAAATGGAAACAGAAATAAAGTTTACTTTCTGTGCTTCAAAGAACTCAAACCATGCTCTTACCTGCTTACAGGAAGATGTCTGAGAGGTTCAATTCCCATTTTTGCCCTAGACAGTAACGTTTCTTTCCATACACTCCTTAATTCCTCATCAACCCTATGACTTACTTCCACTGTGGTTTCAGTGCATTACGTGACGGTTACAGAATGGATGTGATCGGATGTGGCCTTTCTTTGTCTGTTCCTGGCACCACCTCACTAATGCAGAAAATGGCTATCAAGTACGGGGAAAAAGAATCTACCCTGCTCCCAAAAAGATGAACTGCTGGATTGGTTGTGGGTTGACGGACATGCCCAGGACTCAAACCCAAATGGGCAATGGGCAATTCAGAGTCAACAACACTAAACATCACACCAAGAAAGCCAGTTTGTGTTAATTCCTAATGTAATCCCTTTGTACTTTGCATTCTCTTTACTGGAAAATGGTTGAGTAAACCATAGTGCAGCACATTACTGGGATTAAAAACACATATTATCCTACATAGACCACGGCTCTCTCATTTTCCTTGCTCACTAGCCTCACTATGTGAAGAAGCAGATGTTTAGGTTTTCACTTGTTCTAATCTTCTTCCTTAAAATTGTCCACTTATTCACGAGACTACCATGCAAATTAAAAAGGTTATACTATTACATTCTAAAATGAGGGAATTGTTTTTCAGAATAATCATAAATACATGTATCGCCTATGAACAATATATACAAAAATTATCAAATACTTACTTTTTGACAAGGTAGAATTCTCTCCCTCTATTTTGGTGATACGGTTGAGAACATCTGCACTAACTCCATCACCAGTGGCTCCAGTACGACCAGCCTGCAGTTGTAAACTCTTCATCATTTGAAACTTTTCAAATAAAGTATTCAATATTAAAAACTTTTGAGGCAGAAGGTAAAAATACACAATGGTAACACTACAATAAATCTAAGCTATACAGTCAGCAGCGTACCATATGTACGTTCTTCAACAAATTGACATAGAAGCTGAAGACATAAATGGAATGAAAATAAATAAAAAGGCATATCCTGATAAGTCTTATCTGGGAACAATGAAAGAGGTGAAAAATGAGGTAGTAAAGCCAATGACTGACCTTTTCAATATGTCACTTACAAAGGCAAAAGTTCCAGATGAATGGAAATTTGCTTATGTAGCAATGATATTAAAAAAAAAGTGACGAGTCACTACCCAAAAATTTTTGTCCAATTATCTTAACGTCTCTAGTTAGAAAACTTATGGAAACCCTCATTCAAGACAGAATTTAGAGGACCACCACTTAATAAATGATTATCAGCATAGTTTTCAACAAAATTGCTCATGTCAGACAAATTTGCTTGATTTCTTTTTTAATATAATCAGAATGTATGACAAAAGTAAAGCAATTGATGCTATCTATCTACATTCTCAAAAGCTTTTGATAAGGTTCAGAATTAAACGTTACAATCAAATACCAGGCCAAATGGAACTGACAAGACTGTACCTCAGTGGACAGGATATTGGTTGACTGGCTGTAACCAAGGAGTTGTGATTAATGGTCAAGCCTCTGAATGGTTTGATGTAACAAATGGAGAGCCACAAGGATCAGTCTTGGGACCAGCTCTCTTTCTCATATACTAATAACACTGATAATAGGCTGCATTGCAAGGTATCAAAATTCATCAATGATACAAAGCTGTTTTTTTTTTTTTTTTTGTACATCTACAGCTTCAAGCTGAGAGAAAAAATGATGTACTAGGCAAATGAATTATAATATCGATAAGTGCAACATTTTACATATCTTCTCAATGTGTTCTCTAGTTTTTTATTTATGATGACACACAGATCTTTTTACATTTGTTTTATTTTCTCTGTTGTGCCTATATATGGTGTCAATTAATGTATTTCTATTTGTTCTATAACATATTTGCTCAATTTATCTTTTGTCAAATTACATCACGCCCACTTTTGCCCATTTACAGATTGTGTCCAAGTATTTTAGCATCTCCCTCAGATCAATTTTTGACCCAATCATGTTTTTTATTCTGGCATCATCAGGAGAGCTACTTATTTAGGCTTTCCTTTGCTTCTCTTGATGCCTGATACCACTGTTTTAAAGACAAATGAGGCAAAGACTGCTGCTTATGGTACCGTAGATAAAACATTAGACATGGTTCCCTTTGCTATTACTTTCAACTTTCTGTTAGTAATTCTTTGATCCATCTTCCAATCTTGTAATTCTTTAATCCATCCTCCTATCTTACCCTTAGCGTTTTGTTTAACTACTTTCTCTAGTTCAATTCTGTGGTTAGTTTGTGATATGCCCTTGAAAAATAAATAAAAAACACTGCCCATTCTGTTTCTCTTCATGAAACTTTTAAGTTCATCATTGTAATAAGTTAACAAGTAGGTCTGCACATACTATTTCCTGATGGCCTTCATTTATGTAGCCATTCATGATCAGAGTTTTAACACGTGCCTATCACACTTTCAAAGCTTTTACTATTCATGAAGTCAAGCTAACTGGTCTGTACTGCTTAAGGATCAACTTGGATCCGGATCCTCCACTGTGTAATGGTGTTACATATGCCATTTTATGGTTGGCTGCAAATTTGCTTTTGTCCAAATTTTGCCTATCGAGATCATCATTGGTTTTGCAATGTCCTTTTTTCCTTGAACAAGATGGCTGGGATACCATCTGGTCCCAGGGATGAATTTACCTCGATATCAGTGAGTGCATTTTCTTTACATTGGTTAAAAAGTTCATTCAATATCTCCTTGCATCTGGAGCTGAACATCAACTTCTATTGCATACTTTCTTGCGGGTCATTTTCAAACTTTTCTCCCACTTCATAGGGACCAATTTCTGAATGCGTGTGTTTATGTTATGTTCATGCATGTGAATTATAACTTTAGGTTCCCTGCCATGTTTTGTATCTCTATCTTTATTTATTTTCTGTTCTCTTTTATGGGATACCGTTATTTCCACATCAGTTTCCTTTATTTTCTCATCAAGCTCTTTTACTTCTGCCTCTCTTGTTGCTAAACCTTTCTTCTTTTTCCATGCACTTCTATTCGTTGTTTTCTGTTTCTTAGCATCTTCTGCTTTATATTTTGTTTAAGTCTGGGAATAACAAATTCTTCCATTGTTAATGTCTTATTTTCTCACAGTATATTGTCTTCTTTGTTACTGATTTATTGCCTTTGAAGATTTCAATCCAATTTCAGTTAGATATCTTTTCAGAAACAGTTCCAGTCTGATCAGTTGAAGTGCACGTTCACATCCATAAACTGTTGTTGTCCTCACTTGTTGTATCCCATTGAGATTTGTTTCCACACAATATGCTGTGCTGATTTCCATGATACTGTGATCTGATAGGCTTGACCCAATCACTTACAATTAATTCACATATAATGTGGCTCATCTTCATTTATGATGGGACTTTTGATATACTGCCCTGTTTGAGTTTCACGACTACAATGTCTCTCACTTTCTTATGGAGCCAGGTCTTTGCCGTGATGATCAGGAGTAAGCTGTTGTCCCTAGAGTATTAAATCATATAACACGCTTTAATTCGAGTTGTCACTTAACAAATGTTGAATATTCACATATATTTAACTTAAATGGATTTGCTATTCCTGTAATTACCCTCAGGTGGTTTTTGGGCTTTATGTATTCACTCACTCTGTTGTTTAATTTCTTATTTGGTATTAAAAAAATTCAAGCTTTATATTTATAGTACCTCCTAAGTCTCCGAGAGATGCTCTGCTCTTTTCCTTTCCTTGTGGGACTTGTGGGACCTTTACAGGATGGCATCAGTATGATGTCAATTGTTCCATGATTTATTTGCTCAAATTTTTCCTTATAAAATTCCATTATGTTTTCTCCTGCCCATAAGTAAACAGTATCTGGGTCTCTTTGTAATTCCTCTTAGTTGTCTTCTGTACTCAGTATCTTACTCATTCTTGTGTAATCTGCAAAACACTTCACTATGCTTTCCCTTACACCCTTAGCTATGTTTTAAAACCATATCACAAAAAGGATTGAGTCTAGTACCATTCCTTGCAGTACAACCAAAAGCACATCTATGGATATGGTTCTACTTGCCAACCCCTTGAATATTTTTGGACAAAGGGGCAGTCAATGGCACCAAACAAAGCAATCCCTAAGTGTCTACTATTCCACACTAGTGATACAAATATTGAGGTAAAGATACAGAGGTCTAGCCCAGGAATGGTTCATGAGCAAAATGCCTGCTACTAAAAGAATGCTATAGACGGAACTTTAAAACATTCAGTTTTTTGCCATAATTTCTGCTTAAGCATTGCACTGTAAATACAAACCTCTAAGCCTGGTTACTGACAAAACCAACTGTCAAAAAGCAAAATCATTACAGAAAACTGAAGCATACTGAAGGCCAGAAAGCAATTAGCAGACAATCTTGGCATAGATCAAAGTATGACAGTCACAACAAAAAAGTGTTCACACCATTGTACATAATGTCTTAAAAAAAAAAAAAAAAAAAAAAAAAAAATATATATATATATATATATATATATATATATTGGTAGGACATATGTAACAAAGCAACCTCAAGACTTGTAAAACTTGGTACTCTATGCACTAATATAAAAGTGTAGGTATAGGCAATTTTACAGATAAAACATTGTCTCTAAAGCATTTATCAATCAAGTTTCCATTCTTACATTTATTCTTTCAGCATACAATGAAGAAAGCCATTATCATTCATTCTACATGCTTTCTTGTTATCAATAACAGAGTGGGGTGGATCATGAAGACCTCAATCAACCATTAATGAGCATATTTCCAAGGTCCTTCATCAGGAAATCCATCTCACTTATACTCCTTTTACCTGTACTTCCATAAAAATATTCTGCTTTTACATTATTAACTGATCCATTAATAATACCATAAAACCACTACTTATTTTGTTCCTCATTATTCAATCAATGCACAATTTATATACAAACCAATCTGGTGGAATTCAGAGGCAGAATATTCTCCCACTACAGAGCTAAGTATGTTTATTGAGTATATTTGAAGTGGGGTTTGCACCTTATTACAAATTAAGTATTAATTTTTTTCTTTTCATAGTTCTCAAAGCTTCTGTGAGTAACCTATGAGCTACTCCATCAGCTCTCGTTTCAACATCCAAGTATCATCAACATATTCAAACCTGAATTTCTTTCATTCGCTATAATTTCTCTCAATATTACACATTGTAACCAGCTTCTCTAAAGAAGATCCCCCTTAATTCTACACCCATTCTTAGGATGCTTTCTTCGCTTAAACATCCTCCCATATACTTCATAATGTTAGTAAATCTACATTTTCTGAAAAATATTAAGTAACTCACATAAATCAGACTACACAAATTAAAAGCTTATAATTTTGTAAAAATACTTTCACTTCTAGCCCTCAGTTTCTGCAACAGACTAAAAAGCCAAGCATTCTTGCATCCTTATTTTACTCCAACTTCAACTTCAATCCAGTCACCTAATTATCTTAGATAAAAAATAGATTTTTCTAAGGAGCCCTTTGCTGATTCAAAAAGGTTTCTTCTCACATCACGTACATTTCTGTATCCTTCCCTACAAGCATTCTCATAAACCTTCCCCAAACCAGTTAATTCTATACCTTACACTCTTCTAAAAGTCTTATTTGTTAATCTCATTTGGAAGGCTTGATCCATACACCAGATTTTTCTCAGCTATTTCTATTACCACTATGACATACTTCTATCCCCAACACTTAGTAAGTTAAACATCTTAGTTACCAACACATTCTTTACACCTCTTCCTTCACACCATGGTTTAATCACAGCTTTCATATTCTTTTTTCTTATGCTTGTTCACATTTTCTCAAGATCCTCATACTTTATTTCCTCATGTACTTCATATGCTGCATGAAAAAATAAATTTTCTGCAAATTTATTCCTTAACCTCAATGCATTCACATTTACATAAAAGATTA
This sequence comes from Panulirus argus, assembly GCA_038088735.1. Lineage (NCBI taxonomy): Eukaryota > Metazoa > Arthropoda > Malacostraca > Decapoda > Palinuridae > Panulirus > Panulirus argus. The sequence continues at coordinate 20,539 of JAYMFT010373143.1, forward strand.
AAACATGCATAAAAAGAAAGAAAAAAAATGCTTGTAAGAAATTAATTATTCTAATGATGTGCATTCAACCTCATGCAGCAGCTTAAGATGCAACCTTGATTCACAAGCAAGCAAAGCAAGTGTATTTACAGTGCTACTGAGCTTTCCAATACATAAACTCTAACCAAATGGGCCTCCAACAATATTACCCAATAAAAGCAAAAATATACCGACACAGAACAATATATACTATAAAGGAGCTGAATTAAGAAGACCTACTCACAGATACAAGGGAATTCTGTATTTCTTGTCGTGCCTTAGCAATCTGACTGGCCAGGGATCCTAGACCCGAACCTCCCTAAGAGATACAGGAAATGGCCGTTAGCTCTTCACATGTTAACGAGAACTGCTCTTCTATAAGGACCTTAACAACACTACTGTAGATAAAATTTTCAATGCAGATGTGGTAAAGCACAATGTGATCATAAAGCCTTTATAACAGAAAAATAATACATGAACTATTTCTGTGATAAAAAAAATTTGTTACCTTTTTAGATTAAAATCTCCTAACTACTTTCAAACATTTCATAAAATTTTTCTATTCTTGCAATCCTTATCTTCAAAACATTGAAAGGAAAAGCTTTTGTATGAGTTTTAGGGATAAAACTGATCAATCATAAGTGAAAACATTACATATCCTGATTCAATTCCCTGGTTCATGACCATTGCCATCCTTTCATTTGAAAGCATTCAGTGAACAAATACTATTTATCTATATTGAAAGCTCCATTCATGGACCAAAGTCCTAATTCAGAACTAGCTTAAAAAAAAAAAAAAAAAAAAAAAAAAAAAAAACA